>JAOXNR010053268.1:0-14557 GCA_028571225.1 Parsonsia alboflavescens
TAATGTATTTATTTGAGATAATTCTAGTCTAATTATGATGTTTTATGAATAGTTTACTCTCATTACTTATTCTTTTACTTGTAGGATAATTTGGGGAAAATAATATGAAAAAGGGCAAAATTGGAAATTCAGCACGAGTAATGACGTGGGCAGGATGGAAGTCCAAATTGGCAATTGAAAAGATGAATTATTTGTAATTGGGATTCCAATTTTGTAATAGATAGGATTTTGCAATTTCTATTTTATTTTTCTATTAGATTTTAATAATAGTTTGAGAATCCTTTTAGGATTGGGAAATAAGGAGGCTAAGACACTTATAAATACCCTTTTTTTAGTTAATTTTCAGAAGCTCCTAATCCCAAGACTTAGGGATCCCATCCCTAGGTTGGGAATTTCAAAAGTTAGGACTTTCAAGAAGGATTCCCAACAAAGAAGAAATTCGTCAAAATCGGTAAGATCATATAAATTCTTCATTTCTCTTCTACTCTTTTTTGTGCCTTAATTTTTATTATTTCTTGCCAGTAGATTTATTTGTTAGCAAGAACATGAAGTAGATTTATGCTTTTATGGGTTTATGAGTTATTCTTTTTATTAAAGATTTAATCTTTTAATGAGTATTTATGCAATTCTTGTTTTCATCTTATGAATTGTGTTTATTGATTTAGCTTGATCACCTAGATTGATTTGCATGATTATATTGTTAGGATTTAAATATTATCATTAAAATTGATAAATCCGCAAGTAGTAACTATTGTTTAAATTTGGTTTGGATAACAACTTTATTTGACAATGGAGAATTGTATGAATCAAATCGCATGAATTAAAGTTACTTCGTTTATGTAATTTGACATTGGTGATACCTTTATGTTTTATGCAATTTAATTGATTAAATTTATTGTTCGCTATCATGTATGTTTAATTGATTAAATTAGGGATTTTATTTCTCATTACGAGAAGTAGATATATTTAAAGGATAGAAATTTGAGCACTAAGAAAAATTCTAAAATCAAGCTCAGTTATATTATCGATGATTTTGTCCATAAAGCATATTTTATGAATTGTTCTTGTTAACTACTTTTCCTAATTGATAACTCCTATCTTTGGATTGTTTTCTTTTAATTTCCTTTTTTTAAGTTGTATATTTTTAATACTTCAATTCTATTCCCCAAACCTTGTCAATTCGTAGGTTTGTACTTAGAACCAATTCCCTGTGGAATCGACCCTTACTTGCCCTTGCCATATGTTAGGAAAAGTTAGGTATTAATTTGTTTGTGTTACGACACACGATCAATAGACAAATCACGATCCCCCCCCCCTCCCCCCCCAAACCCTCTTGCAGGTGATGTCTGTTAATCAAAACCAACTTGGGGAAAAATTTAGGCATGACCATCTTCCCTTTTGTTAAAAAACAAGTGTATGTGAGGGTATATATGATATGTCCAAATTTTCACTCTAATTTAGTTTAAGAATAGACCGGTGCCTATGCATGGCAATGTAACTATGCTCATCTGGAAAAATTCAACGGTGGGCCTCATTTGATTTGCAAGAACTTCATTGCTCGTGCATTTTGATCTCAAGACTCATAAGAAAGATCATCAGTCATCACTTAAAACAAGAAAATTTCTGAAATATCTAAGCATGCAGCTGGGAAAAGAAATGGAGAAATGCTTGAAGGCCTTCGAAACCCCTTTTTTTTTCTTAGACATGGAGACTCCAAGCATGCCTTCTTCTTCCTGGTGCTATTTGTAAGTAGAGGCTTCAATTTCTTGCATAAATATTTGTGGGTTTGTAAAATCTTATAACTTTGATGATTTGAATGCTTGCATGTTCGTGTTCAAATTTTCAAGATCTCCTTATGATGAAACACTGTTCTACTTTTCCCCTGTCTATTAACTTTAGGTAAGTTCATATTCTTTTACTAAAGGAACGATGGTCACACCTAAATTTTTTTTCCAAATTAGTTTTGATTAACAAACATCACGTGCAAGAGGATTTAGGAGGAAAAAAGTTGTGATTTGTCTATTTTGCCCTTTTCCAGACCATTGAAAGGAGGCATGAGGGGTTCACATGATTTTTTGGCTGGAAAAAAGGTTTCAAGTGATCGGAAGTATTAGTTTGGCAGCACACAAATTTTTTGTGTACTAAATAAGTTGAAAAAAAAAAGGCTGGGTATGACAGTTGACTTTGGATAAAACTTAGGGTACCACAATAGCTAATCTCCCTCATTTATTTATTTATTTTTATGTTTGCATTCATTAACGCTTCCCCCACAATAGGTAAGCACCCTTCCCCCCAACAATCTTGCCTCTTTTTTTTCTTTTGATTTTTACCTTTCAATTTTTATTTTTTTATGTCTTCATTCATTAATCCTCTACCACTCTTGATGGATATCCAAAGATGCTGGGAAATGAGGCTGTGTACAAAGACTTGTATTTCAAATACAAGTTTCATATTTTAAGAACGAAGAAAGTCTTGATAGCATATTTAGAAGACAAGGAAGAACATGTTCAATGCCGTACCATCTTTGAGAGGAAAGCAATGAATGATCAAGAGCCATCAAGGAAATGTTACAATGTTCACCTGATTCAAGATTTGGAAATTATTCAAGTAAGTTCAAAGGCTTGGAAAGATGCGGAATCAAGTGGAGAAAGACCAAGGAAGAATGGTCCAAGAACAAGTTTGAACAAGCAATAAACAAGGCTGAATTTTCAGTCAGAAATAGTCCCATCGAACAGCTTTTCATGCATGGGATGATAATCAATTGAGCAGCTTGTTTCAGCTACTTGTTTGGTGGCCAATTTCATGCCACCGAATAGCTTCTCATGCATGGATAATGAATCATGTGAGCTGCTTGCTTAAGTCTTCTCCAGCCTGCTTAGGGAAATGAAATCAGTGACCCAACAAGGCTACAAAAGACAAATTTAGCTGCTTGCTCTAATTGAGGATTCAAGGCTGCAATTCAATTCAATCATGTTGGAAACTCAAGTAAAGACCTGTATCGGATTGACTCCAAGTCAGTTAGCTGCTTGGTTCCATTTCCATGTCAATTTATGCTCCATCGACCCACCAATTCAACAATGTAACGAAGACCAATAGAAGTTGTCACATGAGTAGCTTGCTTAGTAGCCAATTCCAACCCTGCCAAATAGCTTGATTTCACTCGTTTCAAAACAGCCATGCCGTGACAATTGATCAACTAACTTGGCATGCATTAACAACCTAATATCAGCTACAAGTTCAGCAAAGAAACAAGCAAGAAAGCACCGAATACAAGTGAATTGAAGCTGGAATAACAGAGGACATCCGACGTCGGATGGGGTGGATCAAGAGCCGGATCAAAGCTGCATGTTTTGGCTGCCATTCAAGTGGCCATTCGGTGCACCATCCGACTTCAAACAGGCACCGGGTCAACCAACCATATTGTTGTTTGCTTTGAATTTTAATGTTTTCTTTGAATTTTAATGCTTTCTTCTTCTTCATTTTTCATATGTATTAAGGGTAGTTAAGTACATACTCCACATCCACGAATCATTAGGTTAATTTAGGGTTTTAGAGCTATATATAGTTCCTCATTTTTGTATGACAAACAACTTTGATAAACCTGATTTTAAAAAATTCAAGAATCCTTTTGGATCAAACTTGTTCTTTCATGAGTGTTCTTCATAGGATCTCTTAGGGTTCTTGAACAACTACTCTATGGCTTCTCCTCAATTGGGTTAGGGTCTTGATCTGTCTACTAACATCAAGACGATGGTTGATGATTGAAACACTTCATATGTCATTGTACTAACTTGAACCTCTAGGTGAGTATTCGGAAAATTCTTCTAGTTGGTGTGTTTTCGATGAAACCCATTTCAAAGAAATCACATCATATTTTTGGTATTAGAGCCTAGGTTCTTCATCTTAAGGTTTGTCTCTCTTTATTTGCTTTCTTTGTTTAAGTGTTTAAGGTCATTTTTGATTTCTTGAGATCTATGATCATATAATATGTGTTTTTATAATTTGTTTCTTCTACATTCATCCTACTAACTTCTTGTGATCCTTTATATTTGTTGGAATTGAGCCTAAGACCAGAAACTAGGGCTAAATTCTATTTGTTAAGTTTGTTCATCTATCTCTACAAAAACGAAGAGAAGAGACAAAAAAAAAAAAAAAAAAAAAATCCTGCACAATGAGAAAGAACAAAAGTGCCAAAGTTGAATGCTATTGTGAGATTTCTTATTGAATCCTATTGAAATTGAGTGGGTTGAAGTTGAATTGAAGTTCTATTGTGATTGAATTCCTATTTTCTATCAAATTTGAAATCAAGGGAATTTGGTTTGTTGAATTCGTTGACAGATTTTATCACATTTTCATTGCCCTCTAGGTGTTTGATAAAATGCCCCTTTGAAATTTTCTTTGAACTTCAAGAATTTGATCAATTGTTTTCATCTTACATTGACCTAATCTTTGAAATTTTATCTCTTTGGTTCTTGATTGTTGATCTTTTGTTGACTAATTGGATTATGTTGTGTGGGTTACTTAATTGCCCAATAGAGTTGGTTAAGAACTTGAAAGAGAGCTAGAGTGGAAAAAGGCTTAAGGGTGAAGAGTTCAATAAAGCGAGAAAAAGCCAATCGAAAGTGTGATACACGAGAGATGCATGAGGACAAAATTCCCCAGTTTTTGCTTGATTGTTCTTTGAAGGCATATCAAGACCAACGGAGCAACAATATCTTCACACACATCAACTATGGGAGATAACAATACATTTCTATCCACCATCTTGAAACGAATGGAGCAAATGACAAGTGAACTCTCAAACAACATGGAGGAAATAAGAAAGGACTTCGACTCAAGAGTTGAAAGCTTTGAAAGGAAGGTAGATGAGCTCCAATATAAGACTCCTTGGAAACAAGTGCAACAAGGAGGAATGGGAGATGAATGTCAACCTAGTTTTTCTAGAGAGTATGTGCCATATCAAGGGAGTCTACCAAGAAGAAGACATGAACAAATGGAGAATATTGATGAAGGCTATTGTGACCATGAAGTTAAAAGAAGCTCAAAGGAGACAAGAAGGGATGAAAACTCTTATTCTTACTACAATGAACATGGTGAACCATTGAGACATAGAAGGCATGTGAGGAAAGAATGACTGCCAAAAAGGGAGGATGAAAGACAAGTGTCCAATGGAGGGGGCTCATATGGGAGATCTTATGAGAGATCATGTCATGTTATCTCTTCATCAATGAAAGTGCAAAGTGTAAGGTCAAGAGAAGAGCCCAAACCTCAAATGCAAAAGGTAAAGATGACTCTGGCACAACTTCCTAGAAGTGAAGATCCCAACTGCTTCAAATGCAATGAACATGGACATGGTATTTCGCAATGCCCAACATGGGAGAGCTTGGAGCCTAAAAATGAAGACACCTCAATTACCAATGAAGTTAAAGGTGATTTGGGTCCTCAAGAAATTGTGGGAAATGAAGAAGTCCAAAAGATCTCATGTGAAGTGAAGGAAGAAAAAGAAAATGCAAGTGAGCTTGAGGAAAAATATGAGATTCAGAGAAAAAAGAGGGAAATTGAAAGAAAGGAGATGAGAGAAGGAAAAGAGACCTTATTTGCACAAAAAGGAAAGAATGAGAGTGCCTTGGAGAGGTACACAGCTATTTTATTCCTACTTCTAACATTAATCATTCTTTTTCTAGTGTTTTCTTGTCCAAGATGCAACATGGTAATGAATACTATGTTAAAGTGGTACACTCTTATCTCTACCCTTGTTGATAGATTGTTGAATTATGAGCATGAAAATATGTTTTCTATGATTAAGTATGATTGTGGAAATGCTTATGATGTTCATAAGCAAGATGTCATTGTTGAAATTGTTGATCATAATGATTTCTTGTTTAGAGAAAATAAGTCTTATACTTCTACAAGTCTTGTTAAAGCTTTCATGGATTTTGAGTTTGTGAAGGAGTCATATGTGATTGAATGTGGTTCTAGAAATGAGATTCATGCATGGGCAAGTAAGTTGTATATCTCTAAGAGCATTTTGAATGAAATGCTAGATCTTAAGGTCGTTAGGGAATCATTTGTGGATGAGCATGCTTGTGATTATGAGCTTTATGTCTCTAGACAAGTTATATATGGTGAATTCTATGAGCATATTGATTCTTTGATTGGAAAAAAATGCTTTGTTTATGCCTATGAATTCTATGTATGACTTGTTGGCTATTGAGTTTCATAGAAACAACTTAGAGATACATTCTTGTGAATGGAATTACTTGAATTTCTTTTTGAAGTATATCTTTGGAACACACAAGAATGGAATTTCAAGGTTTGTTTTAGATGATCAAGTATTTTGGATCTTTGATGTTACACTTCTTGGTAACAATTTATATCTTTGTAGTCTAGTGTGCATCCTCATTGTTGACTCTAAATTCGTGCTCATCTTGTTTGAGATGCACTCCATTGTGATTCATAAGAGAGGAAAATTCATGCTTATTGATGATAATTGCTTGTTGGAGATTGATGATGAAGCATGTCATGTGAACAGGTTGACTTTAGTTGAAATTTTGAAGTTTCATGACTTATATGACAACATGAATGCTTGGACTCCATATTTTCTTGAGGTTCTTAGATTCTAAGCTTATGATGTTTATGGTCATATGCTTAGAATTGGTATCTTATGCATTCTTGATTGTTCCAAGCATAAAGTCTTTGAGTTGTTGAATCTTGAGAATCATGAAGTTGATTTTGTGAGATATGTAAGTCCTAGAACCTTGAATGTCTTGTTTAAAAAGCATGTCTTAGGACTGCACATGAAAAAGAAGCCTATGATTGTTGGAGCATTCTTGTTTATATCATGTGAAAAAATTATTTATGATGAAAATTTGATTTTTAATGAAATTGGACTTTATGAGGATGAAATCAATGAGTTTACTATGTGCTTAATCTCTATTTTGCATGATTGGTAGAACTAAATGATGTTACGGTTTGAGTTTTGTACCAAAAATAGAGATATGTTGAGATTTTGGAAATTTTGGAAATATCCCCTGTTTTTAGAAAGAGCATAATGATGTCCATCTTGATGATTTTATGAATTCTTGCATATGTGGAGATGGTTTCCTTATTTATTTCACACATATGTTTGATGTTTTTGATGGAGGGCATATATATGCTATGCTATGAGAGAGTATCTTGTGTTTATTGTGCTTAAATGTTAGATTTGAAAATCAATTATACAATGCCTTATGGGGTCATAAACTTTTAGGACTTTTGGTTTGTGCTTTCAATGGAAAATCTTTGTTTTCTTGGTGCCTAAATTGGATATTTGTGCTTGGCTATATTGCTCTTGTTCATGAGTTCATTGTAGGTGGAAGGAGGATTATTCCTACTAAAGAATGGCCTCAACCTTTTAGGGAACAAAGATAAGGCTCTTGATGAAATTTTCCCAAAGAAAGATCATCAATGCTTGGTTCTTGAGAGCTTGGATTCACATGGTAAGATTTATATTCATCTTTTAATCCATGTTAGTGACAATTCTCTTCTATATGTAAGACGAATCCTTTTGAAGTGAGGGGGGAATGATGGATATCCAAAGATGTTATAAAATGAGCCTATGTACAAAGACTTGTATTTCAAATACAAGTATCATAATTTAAGAATGAAGAAAGCCTTGATAGCATATGTAGAAGACAAGGAAGAACATGTTGAATGCCATGCCATCTTTGAGAGGAAATCAATGATTGATCAAGAGCCATCAAGGAAATGTTACAATGTTCACATGACTCAAGGATTTGGGAAGGATTCAAGTACGTTCAAAGGCTTGGAAAGATGTGGAATCAAGTGGAGAAAGACCAAGGAAGAATGGTCCAAGAACAAGCTTGAACAAGCAATAAACAAGGCTGAATTTTCAGCCAAAAATAGTCCCATCGACCAGCTTTTTATGCATGGGATGATAATCAATTGAGCAGCCTATTTCAGCTACTTGTTCGGTATCCAATTTTATACCACCGAATAGCTTCTCATGCAAGGATAATGAATCATGTGAGCTCCTTGCTTAAGTCTTCTCCAGCCTACTTTAAGAAATGAAAGCACCTACCTAACAAGGCTTCAAAAGACAAATTCAGCTGCTTGCTCTAATTGAAGATTCAAGGCTGCCATTCAATTCAGTCACATTTGAAACTCAAGTGAAGACATGCATCAGATTCAGTCCAAGTTAGCTGGCTGCTTGGTTCCATTTCCATGTCAATTTGTGCTGCACCGACCCACCAATTCAACAATGCAATGAAGACCAATAGAAGTTGTCACATGAGTAGCTTGCTTACTAGCCAATTCCAACCCTCCCAAGCAGCTTGAATTCACTCCCTTCAAAACAGCCATGCGATGACAATTGATCGACTGACTTGGCATGCATTGATAACCCAATTTCATCTTCAAGTTAGGCAAAGAAACAAGCAAGAAAGGCACCTAATACAAGTGAATTGATTTTGGAAAAAAAGAGGACATCCGGCATCGGATGGGGTGGATCAGGTGCGGGATCAAAGCTGCAAGTTTTGGCTACCATTCCAGTGCACTGTCCGGTGCACCATCCGGCTACGGACAAGCACCGGGTCAGCCAACCATATTGTTGTTTTCTTTGAATTTTAATACTTTTTCTTGTTATTTTTTATATGTATCAAGGGTAGTTAAGTACATACTCCACATCCATGAATCATTAGGTTAATTTAGGGTTTTAGAACTATATATAGTTCCTCATGTTAGTATGACAAACATAATTTGATAAAATTCAAGAATCCTTTTGGATCAAACTTGTTCTTTTATGAGTGCTCTTCGTAGGATCTCTTAGGATTCTTGAACAACTACTCCAAGACTTCTCATCACTTTTGTTAGGGTGTTGATTTGTCTACCAACATCAAGACAATGATTGATGATTGAAAAACATCATAGGTCATTATATTAACTTGAACCTCTACGTGAGTCTGTGGGAAAATTCTTCTAGTTGGTATTTTTTTTATGAAATCCATTTCGAAGAAATCAGATCAACTCCCTTCCCTATCACCCCCAAACTTCAACCTTTAGTTATGTCCTCCATTGTTTTTTTTTTCCCACTTCTTTTTCTCCTTTATCTTTTTTTTTTTGAGTTTTTTTTTGTTGTATTTTTCTATTACGGTATTTTTAAAATTCATATACTATCTTTATAATTTATAACAAATAAAAATATGTCAAAAATAGAAAAAATAATTCTTTTTTGATATTTTGAGATTAAATTGAAATTCATTTATTATTATTTTTTGATTTATTTTTTATTTTAAATTAAATATCTATATTAAATATATTATAACTTTTATATCTTAAAAATGATTATAAAGTTGTAAAAAAATCATATAAAAAAATTTTTCAAGTAATTTTTTTTCCAAACAACATTTTTTTCCCCCCTAAAGCACTTTTACATAAAAGCATCTAAACACAAAATTGCTTAATTCTTTTTTTTATATATAAGAAAAAACACTTTTTTGAAGCCTATTCAAACGGGTCCATAATTTAAAATAAAAAGGTAAACTTAAATGTCTCATAATGTTGAAAAATGTCAGACAAACATTAATCATTTTTATCCTTAATTTGTAATTCCATATTTTCTTCTCTATTTAAATTTCTTTGATATTGAACAGTTTCGTTTGATTATTAAACAACCAATTCCAAACAGATTAATCACAAATTAATGAAAAAAAAAGAGCATGAGTTCATGACAATTGATAATACATACTCGCTTCATCCAAATTTTATAATCTTATATCTAAAAATAAATCTCTTATTTCTAAAAATGTATAAATTTTTTATATAAAATATTATTAACAATCTTTTTAATTTTACAATTAATTATACTAAAGAGAAATATAAATTTATAACTTTTACAAAAGTCAAATGCTCTCCATAATTTTTTATGGAACCATGATGAGAAATTCAATTTCGAAGGATGAAAGTATTATGCAGTGAACAATATGTCAAAGTATGCTTAGGTCACAACAATTTATTGCGTTAGATATATACACATTTATATTTACATAAAAATGGATTTTATAATATAATATATTGAAATTGAATGTTTCAATATAATTTTGGTAGATTTTATTGAAAATATTTAACTTAATTCATTTTAAACAGAGGACAACATTAATTCCTTCATAATAAAATTTTAACTAATCTAGATATTTATTTTCGAACAATCTAAAATAAAAATAATATAATAACTAGGGATATGGGGCAAGATCCGCCCTCACCTTGACCACGTGGGACAACTTGATCCAAACCTGCCTTGACCTGATTTTAAAACTAAACAAAAATTATGTAAATAACAAGAAGTGAACCCATGAGCCTTTGGAATGATAAATAAATCTTTTGCCAACTCATCCAACATGCATAAATTTTCATTCTAAAATATATAATAATATTTCTCTCAAAATTATACTTATTCTAATTATAAATGTAAATATAATAATTCAACTCATTATAAAATAAAATCACATGAAATATTTTGAAGTAAATTACAACATGCATTACCTCTTTCTTATATTTTGAAATATCTTGAATATGTAGTTTTAGTTTTCATATCCTTCAAACTAATCCTATATAATAACATATTTAAAAAATTAATAAAACATTGACATTTATTTGAATACAAGTTGATGTAGAAATTGAATATATGACTTTATATATAAGTTTAAAAAATATAAAAAGAGGATAAAAATAAATATTAACCATTTAAATAGCATGAAAGTAAAAATCTCTACATTTAACTCCAAAAGATAAAATGAAAGTGTCTTTTAGGGTATTACATCATTAAGTTTTTTATTCGACAAAAGTATATTACATTAATCCAGTTAATAATATAGTTAAATGATATTTAAAAGGAATAATTTCATTGAAGGATCAATAGAAGTAGTTTGAATAACTAAATATTATATTATATAAATATACTATCAATTATTTAAATAATAAATACATATATCTTTGTTCATAAGATATATACAATAATTATTATTTTTTATATAAAAGAACATATTACACCGTATTAATAAATGTTCTTTAATAACATTGACAAGAATCATTTCGGTAAATAATAATCGTAATAATTTATCTTATGTTTTCAATTTACATAATTTATTAGTCTTTGAGAGAGAGAAAGAAAAACACATTACATGATATTAAAAACTTAGTTAAGTAATATTTATAATAACTACTTTACCAAATCATAGGAATAATCTATAATAGTATGCCAATAATATATTTTTTTTTAAAAAAAATTCATATTTTCTTTATAAATTATAACATGTTATTAGTGTTTAAAAAATATGTGTATTAAAATATCACTCATTAAACAATATAGAAGTAAAAGAATTTAAAATATATAATAATATTTTAAATTATACACTCATTTAGTTTAAGTATGATTATATGAGTAAGCATATTTTTGTTAGAAGAAAAAAGGAAGAATATTACATTTCATTAAATAAATTAGTTAAACTAATTTTATAGAACCACTTCCATTAAAGGATAAAAATAATGAGTTTGTATAACGCAAAAGTAATACATAAATTATAATGTAATATTTTATAGAACCATTATTTTATTCATTATTTATATAAACTAATGTTTTTTAATATGTCTTTTTAAATTGTCCAACTATATAGTAATTATATTTTGTACTATTTTATAAAAAATTGTTGTTATTTAATATATAAATATTATGCATTTGTAATATATTAACTAATAGGGCAAGTTTGGACAGGTCAGGGTAGGACAGGGCGGGTCATGTCAGGTTACGTTAGAATGGGTAGGGCAAGTCTTGTCTTTAGGCAAATCCGGGCCCGACTTGGCCTGCCACGGGCCTTGAAAATTGAAACACATACCTGCTCCATCCTTATACAGGTCGGATAAAATTCGCTCCAAACAGTTCAGGTCAGTTCGGATAGCCATCGAGTGAAGTCATTCTATCATCCCTAATAATAACATTCAATTTCGGACATGATGGATTATTTAATTAATCCTTGATTCTTTATTCTTATATATATGGATTGGATAATTTAAACATGCCTATTAAATGAGGTACACAATGTCTTTTTTAGTTAATAGGAGAAGGTATATGTTGCAAAAGAAAAGGCTTAAGATCTTCTATTACATCTGTATGTCACTTTTTGTTGCATTAATAAAATATTATTGATAAAAATTTTACGCATAACTTTTAATTATTATTTTTTTAAAACTTCATATTACTTAATACTAAATCTTGAAATGATAAATTAAACTATAGATAAACTTAATCGTTTATGAATACATATTAAATTTCTACTGATATATTAGAGAGTGACATGTAAATACATAACAGAATATACAAAGCAAGAGAAAAGTTCTCACAAAGAAGAGAAGAGAGGATTTATCATCGAAGTCTTTTGAGAGTTTTAATATATAAGAGAAAACAAAATGTGCTTGCTTGTTTGGGTTGGTAGTTGGAAAATAAATAAGAGAACTCATATTTTTTATTTTTTAATTATAAATAAAGATATTTTATCCATGAGTTAAGATATGTTTGAAAAATAAAAAAAAATCATATGAAATATTTGTACAATTAATTTAATTGACTAAATAATATAACTAGACATCAAAAAGAACCAACGAACACAAATAAATGATCGAGGTAAGTGGAGGAGATTAAAAATCTTTGGTGAAGGGGAGAGGATTGGAAAGATAAAAAGAAGGAAGAAGAAGAATAGATTGTAACTAACCTAACAAATTCTTCATTCTATATAGACCATTCTCTTTATAGATTATCACTAACCTAACAAATTCTTCATCCAATATATACTATTCTCTCCGTCGAAATTAAATGTTTCATTTTTGTTTATAAATTTTAATTTTTTTAAAAAATTTTTTGATTTAATTTATTTTTAATATTGTAATGTTAATTTCATTGTAAAAATTCAACTAATGTGAAAAGTGAGATTTTAATTTTTTAAATAACTAAAAAAAAAAAAAAAAGATCCTCCCGACCTTCGGTGGGATTATCCCGACCTTCCACCAATTCAACCCAGAAATTCTAACCCAAACCCATTCCAAATCTCCCCAATTGTTTATTGACCATTTTGCATCCAAAGTCTTAACATTTCCTCAATCATAAACAAAATCCATCAAAAATTATATATTATTATAGTTTTTCTATAAAATAATATGTTTTATGATTTAAAATATATTTGCATGCGATAACAAATGTTTTGGAGCTTATTTTATTAATTGTACCTTGGAATAAGTAAAGCTTAGTTTAATATGCTTGTCAATCTAGCGAATTATTTATTTATTTTTTAAAATTTGCAAAGATATGGAGCCTATTAGTGAGAGATGGTCTTTCAAGCATAGTCGTGTTCCAGGTAAGACTATGAGTTGTCATTGCAAGTATTCGTGGATATTAAAGGTAGTTGACTTGGTTAGATGCCACGGGGTAGAGGAGCGATTCAAGAGGGGTCCATTCGGACACATGTTGGAGCTACCTCGATATACTGGATGTTTTTACTCCCGTGTTGCAGCTTATGTGCTTAGACGGGAGGTCCCAATGAGATGTGATTCCACATCGGAGGTAGACTATATCGATTAGGGCCTCGGGAGTATGCCCTGATCACCCGACTTCTATTTGGCACAGTGGATGAGAGGATTATAGGGCGATAGTTGTCAATGCACTCCATACACGATAGGTTATTGGGGCACATTCCACTAACCTCGACACAGCCCCTTGCCGTTTTTAGCGCGATAGATGTTGGATCGCTGGAGTAAGATGATATCCTCAGGCTTGCTTATGGCATCATCGTCGGATATTGGCTGTTGACACGCGAGTCTTCAGCAGTCATTTCGTATTACGTGTGGTCCATCCTCGAGGACTTGCCAGCTGTTGAGGTATTTCCCTGGGGCACCAACGGATGGAGTATGACACAATATGAATTCCAGTATGCCATTGTTGACTCGTCTGGGTGACGAAGAGGCATTTATTTGGCAATGTCTGGGTGATACTGATATGACTTCAAATCTACCATTTTTTGTGAATTATTACAATTTATATTCACCTTTTGGTCCTTATTGATGTTTTTCTTTCAATTCAGTGGTGGATGTACGCCCACTTCCTGATCCTACGACCGTATTTCTGCTTTAATGTTGCTGTTGAAGCTTCTAGACCTGACACTACATAGCACCCGAGGTGCCTTCTTTTCCAAAGGCCGATTTACTCTAATTCCAGAGTAAGCAATCAACCTTTCCACTGGTTTTTTTTTTTAATTAAATTTTAAAAATTCAGATGTTCATTAAACTAAATTACGATGTTCATAGACATCTGCTTCAACACCATACATTGCGCCAGATGAGCAGGAGCGGAAGCTGCCTTATTGGATTGATTTTGATGACCTCCCATATATTCCACCTGTTTGTTGGGAGCTTCGAAGCCCAGCTCATTCTACCTGTCGTCCGATAGCAGCCACCCCCCTGTGCGATTATAGAGGTTGGTCTAATGATAGTTGAATTAGTAAATTGTAAATTAAAT
>JAOXNR010053269.1:0-14556 GCA_028571225.1 Parsonsia alboflavescens
TGACAGGATTGTATTCTTGGGGTATGTGGTTTCGGCAAATGGGATTCAACCGGATGATGCTAAGATTCGGACGATCCATGACTAGACAGTACCAAAGAGTGCAATAGAGGTTTGGTCTTTTCATGGATTAGCAAGTTTCTATCGTCGATTTATCAAGGATTTCAATGTGTTGATGGCACCCTTGACTGATCTTTACAACGCCAAGGTATTTGAATAGACAAAGGCGGCTCAAGAGGCACTTGATGTGATAAAGGAAAACCTGACAAGTGCCCCAGTACTTGCAATGCAAAATTTTGATAAGGTATTCGAAATGGATTGTGATGCTTCGAAGGTGGACATAGGAGCGGTTCTGAGCCAGGAGGGACGTCCAGTAGCACATTTCGGAGAAAAACTTGGAGGGGCGAAGTTGAACTATTCAACTTATGATGTCGAGTTCTATGCCATAGTCCGAGCTCTTTAACATTGGCCGCATTATTTGATACAGCGGGAGTTTGTGTTATATTCTGACCACCAGGCTTTGAAGTTTCTACAGGGGTAGCATCAACTTAGTGATAGGCATGCCAAGTGAGTGTCAGCGTTTTAGGAGTTCACATTCACCTTAAAACACAAGTCAGGCATGTGAATAAGGTGGCTGACGCATTGAGTAGACTACGGTCGTTGTTTAACATGATGCGGGTTGTCACCTTGGGCTTTGAGGGATTAAGAGAGTTGCTACAGGATGATGCTGATTTCAGTCCTATTGTGAAGGCCATGGAGCACAAGGAACGGTGTGATTACGTGCTTCATGATGGCTATCTTTTCCGAGGTAACAGCTTATGTATTCCTGATACATCGTTGAGATTTTTGATCGTTCAGGAATTGCACTCGCAAGGCCACTTCGGCAAAGACAAGATAGCCGACTTGATCAAGGAGAAATTTTACTGGTCAGGAATTGACAAGAGTGCCTAGGATTACGTTAAGCGATGTTGAGTTTGTCAAGTGTCGAAAGGAGGGGGCACTAATCAGGGTCTTTATACACCTTTACCCATTCCGGATAAGCCTTGGACAAATGTGTCAATGGATTTCATATTGGGTTTGCCGAGAACGCAGAAGGGGTTTGACAGCATCATGGTCGTGGTGGATAGGTTTAGCAAGATGGCTATCTTCATTGCTTGCAGGAATTCTATGGATGCGAGCAAAATTGCCGACTTGTACATTGGGGATGTAGTGCGACGATTTGGATTGCCACAGAGTGTCCTATCTAATCAGGATATGAAGCTCATGAGCCATTTCTAGCGAGAGCTTTGGAAGCACATGGAGACTACTTTGAAGTTTAGCAGTTCATACCATCCACAAACATATGGCCAGACGGAAGTGGTGAATCGAACTTTGGGGAACATGTTGAGGGCACAAATCAAGTCTTTTGGGACTTGGGATTCTGTGCTTGCAAAGATTGAATTCGAATTTAACTGCTCTATGGAACAGGTCCACCAAATTTTCTCCTTTTCAGATTGTTATAGGTCGACCTTGCTATTCCTGATCATGGTTCGGCTCCAAGGAAGGCGGAGGATCGTCTGGTTGATGGACATTCATGCAACTCTCAAAGCAAACTTGGAGGAAGCTTATGCTCAGTACAAGTTGCACATGGATCAGACTAGGTGAGACGTCCAGTTTGAGGGAAGTGATCAGGTTTGGGTCTCTCTGTCCAGAGAATGATATCCTGCTGGTGAGTATCATAAGCTCAAAGACCGGAAGGTTGGACCATGCCAAATCTTGGAGAAACCTGGCGTCAATGCTTACTGAGTCGAGTTACCGGACGAGTTCAACATCTCCAATGTTTTTAATGTGCAGCATCTCACGGCTTTCCATCGAGATAATCCGAGCTTGACGACAAGCTCCATTCAGGAGGGACAGCCTGACGCAGAGCTGGTTGTTGATCAAGGTGGTTCGGATGCGGGGTAGGTGTCAATTCAGCAAGTTTCGATTCCACAATCGGCTCCACGACATTCAGAACGTTTGAAGAAGAAGTCGTGAGCTCTTTTAAACATCGTATTGATGCCGGGCACGTTTCCAGAGGCGACTGAAACATCGGATCAAGATCAAATCTGACTGGGTGACCCGGAACGGCCCAACGAACCAAAATCACTGCTATGCTGTGATGTAAGGCATTTTTTGGCCATCCAAAGTTGTTTCGATGGAGTTTTGGACAATTTTCTATTTTCAGTGGCATTGTCGTAATTTTACAGTTTTAAGTGACAGTTTCGTAATTTACTGTTTTTCTAGGGGTTTTTTGCAATCTCTTTACTTTTCGTTTCTGATTAGGGTTAGGCTTTGTTTTGGCTTTAAGAATTGTTTTATGCTGGTTTTTTTCGACAATTTTGATGAATTAAAGTTGCCTCTTTTCAATTTTCGACTACTTCGAAAAATCGTTTTTCGCTTGATTTTAATTTTCGTCTTCTAACTACTTGCGTTGAAGTTTGATTAGAAGGAAAATTGAATCAAGTTTTTTGCCGTTTCTTGTTTTGCAAGTTTCTGAACAAGAACGAATCTTTAAATTCTGTTTCTGACTGCGTCAACTAGTCAATACATAAGTGAGTAATTGTGAATATTCTTTTAACTCTAAATTTAAACATTAACTTGTGTAATATTTTTAGTTTGATACTCTTAAATTAAATCATTTTCATATATTCACTCATCTACCCACAATTCCCCCTACCCCCTACAAATACCTCTACCTCCTACCCCATCCCTACCCTACCCTTATCTAGATCTCCCAAATCATTATAATATGTATAGTCATATACTCTTTTTCATAATAAAAAATTTGAACAAAAAAATAAAATAAAACAATGTTTTCATCCAAACAGGTTTTTGTTTTGAAAAACACTTATAAATTACTATATTCAAACACAAAACAATTTAACTTTAAAAAAATATACTTTTATAAAAAGTAGCAGTGAAAAAATAATTTTGAACAAGATTATTATTGATTGAAAAAATTATCATTTTGCTCTTGCATGGTTAATCAAGATTATTTTTGATTCCTAGTCATTCAATTGAAGCTTATACTTCCTTTTTTAAAAAAAAAAAAAAAAAAAAAAAGAAATTCATTTCAAATCAAAGCGAGTAATTTTCAATTCCAAATAAGAGATAATTTTATACTTTCCTTTTTTTTAGAGCAAGGAGGGAAAAAAATAGAAATGATATTTTAAATTGAAAGAAGAAAAGAAACAAAAGAACAAAACTATGGAAGAATGAGGTGTATGGGGAGGGTTATGGCGTGAGGGTAGGTTGGTGGAATTAGAAAGTGAAAAAATTTTTTAATAAAAGAAGTTGAGGAGAATAAAGTAACAAAAGAAACTGAATGAAAAGAAAAAAAGAAAGAAAGATAAAGGGGAAAATAAGTGAAATATAAGAAGAAAAAAAAATTGAAAGAGAAATAGGAGGAAATGATTAAAAAGATATGTAAATTGAAGTGTTGAAGCTTTTTATTTTTTTTATATTTATCACGTTTGTAATTTAAAGAAAAAGTCAAATAAATGAAGTGAGTAATCATGATTATTCATATTTAAATCATAATTTAAATGATTTGGTTAATACAAATGAGTGTGATTTATTTCTCCTTACCCTCAAAGAGTAACTGATTACTCATTTTTTCATTCCCATGGAAAGGCCTATTGTTGATGCTATCCGTTGATGGTATCTACCTTTTTTTTTTTTTTTAAACTATAAATATTTAATTAAACGATTGCATTAAAGCTAAATTAATTTTTCTCCGTCAAAAAATTTTGTGGAAGTATTTAAAGGAGAAAGAATATCTTGTTCTAATACCAACGGGCGTTTGGTTACAAGAATGGAATTGACGAGGATCAGAATTTCTAAAGAATAAAATATATTGGGAATAGAATTGAGATTCTAATAACCTATTCTTTTGTTTGGTTTGGCTAAATAGAAAAATAGAAGTTTTCAAAATTATAATAATATTTATTTGTCGTTAACTTAATACAAAAATGAGTAATGAGTAAAAACATAAATATTCTTTATTTATTTTTCATTTTATAATTAGATTTTTATTTTGTAAATTAAAACTTTAAAGAAGATTTATATTAAAATAATAATATAAAAAGTTGTTGAAGTTTTTTTTTTTTAAAAAAAAAAGCCTTAATAAGAAAATAATTTTATTAAATTGTACAAAATAAGAAAAAATATACAATAATGAGAACTATTAGATATGGAGTTGGACATTTTTTCTAATTCTTTGGTATAAGGAATAGCATTCCTGAATTTTGGAAAGAAATAGTTATCACTACAAAAAAAAAAAAATTGTAATCTATTGATAGTCGACGACATATTTTTATTTTAAAAATTTTAAAAATCCATAAGTACTGGATTATATTTACGGCCAGAGGGAGTATTAATAAGCACTTAGTGAGTCTAAACTTGTCTTTTTTTTTCCCTTATTTTTCGTATTTTTTCTTCCTTTATATTTTTATTCTATATTGTTCTTTTTTTTTTCCTACCTTTTCAATTCTTTTCACTCTTTTTCATTCTTATTTCTTCTTTCATTTTATTTAATTCTTTTTCCTTTCTCTTTTAGATGTTTTTCTCCCCTTTTTTTCTTTTTAGACTTATCTTTTGATTTTTAACTTTTTGTCCCCCTTTCTCTTCCTTTCAATTCTTTCTTTTCTTATTTCTCATTTTCTCTCTTTCCCTTTTTTTTTCTCTTCAGTTCTTTTTTTTTTCTATTTTTATTTTTATTTTTTGTTTTCTTCATTTGCCTTTTTTATTTTTTAAAAAGGTTTTTTTTCTCAGCACGTCAAGAAGGAAATCATGAAATGGGGGAAATTGTCTTTGGGAATATCCCAATGGATTGAGTAGCCACTGCATAGAATATAGGTTTCGAATTCGAATTTCACTAATACTCTCTTAAATTAGCGAAATGTCGAGATTCTTTTTTGTCAATATGAAAAAACTTGATTTCCAATCAAAAAACCCAATGGAACAAAAATAGTTGAAAGATCAAAGATATCAACATCTTTAAAAATCTGTATAAAAAAAGGTTTTTTTTTTTTTTTTTTTTTCAAATGGCCGTTCAAAGCGAACGGTCAGTAAATCATTATTTATCAGTACAAGAAAGCTTTAAAATAGGAAAAAATTGACTTGTCAGAATGGAGAAAATACTTTTACGATCCACCTTTTTTTTTTTTCTGCCTTTTGTTCCTCTCCCCTTTTTCTCCCTAATCTTTCTTTTATGACAAATCAATGAGTTTTTGCTATCCTAGGGCAACACAGCCCATAAAATTTTGACCCGAACTTTCGCATCCACTACAAAAAAAAATATATGCTATCTGATGATGGAGTGTTTTACAGAAAGAAAATTTCTTTCATTAAAAATTGATTTTTACGGATGGTATTTTAAATTACAAGTATAGGTACTCTTAATTCGACAATTTATATTTTCATCACTATAGGTAATTACGTTAAAAATATTTTCATCACTATAAATTGTTTATTTTGATAGAAAAATATTTCAATATATATTTATTTAATAATGGATAAAACTACCGTCACTATAGAACGTGTAAAAAAACTTATTAATCAATCCCACTTCACTTTTAAAACTACTGTAAGTAAATTTATTTTCTATATAAACCCATGAGTACATTATTTTTTTCTTGAGATTAAGTAAATAATTATTGACTTTCTCATCCGGACACCGCTAGATGAAAAAAAAAATCATTGATTTTGTTATTAATTTGACTTTATCTTCGATTATCTATTATAAATAATATGTTTTTTATATTTAATATATAATTAAATTAAAATTTGAATGTAGAAAAATCATAAAAAAAATTTAAAAAAAAATATTTTTGACGACATATTATTTATGTAAAATATTAAATTATAAAAATCAAAATTTCTGCAAACTGATGGTTGTTTTTTACCATACGCGGAATCTGTACAATTTAATGGGACACAGGATGGCATAAACTCCAAACCAATCATCAAACTCTCGTAGTGAATCTCCTTCGTAGTTAAAAAGCAGTGAGAAGCGAAGCAAGATTAGCCAACCACGTTGTAAGTGTCCCGTTCAGATTTTAGTTTTCCCTCTTAAATTCCTAATAAACCCAACAACTATTTTCGACGTTTCATTTAATGTATAAATACAGTAAATCCCTTTTCTATATCTATTTATTTATTTATTTTTAGAGATGTTTATAGTGTATAGATACACTAAATTTTCATTATTTATTTATTTAGTATTTAGAAATGCTTATAGTCTATAAATATATAAATCCTATTTAGTTTGTACTTATTAGTACAACATTTAATAGAATAAGGATTTACCAATTCCAATAGAATAAGGACTCTATAATAATCTAAGGATTGAACATGGATAGGTTAATGGTCTATAAAAGTTTCACGATCTGACTTAATAGGTATCATTTCTCTTTCTCTGTCTTTTGAACTTTACAGAGATTTACACATTATCTCTCTTTATCTGATTTTAGCGTCAAAATGGGATATCGTGAGACATCCCCTCAGGTGAGATTTCTATTGCTTGCAGGTTTTCCTCTAACCTACCCCCATCTGTAGAATTCCTGCTACATCACCATTCATCCAAACTTAATGGGAAATTTATAATTTTCATATTCATATTAGCTTTATGATTAAAGTATGCAGTAATGTGACCACATCTTTATAAATAAAGTATTTAGTAAAAGTTAGGAGTGTATAAAAAGAGTGATATTGTCAATTTAAATACAAAAATATGGACAAAATCCTCAATGAAAGCTATAACATTTATTTTTTTAGCTATGCAGGTCTTTTTTTATTTTTTTTTAATCTCTTATGGTGCTGCAACTTTTTTCGATCAATTATTTAAGACCTTTTTTTTCTTGAAAATTCAAATTTTCAATTTGATTGGAAATTTTGTTATGTTAGGGCATTTTGGATATTTCACTATACCCCAAACTTGTAATAAGAAAATAGAAACAAATTATGTACTTAGGACAAATTATTGTCTTTTTTCATGAAATAAATGAATGTTTATTCATCAGACTAATATTTAATTATTCAATATATTGTGTCCAATGGATATTATTAATCTTGGTTTATAAATAAGGATCATTAATATAATTAATTAATTCCTACCATTTCTAATAAATATCATTAATGGTTATGTATGAAGGTTCATATGTTTACTTATAAATATTAGGTTCTCCTATTTCATCGTTTATACAAAAATAGTTTGAGAGAATATGAAAACTAATTATTACTTCCTCCATTTCAAAATAATTGATCTTTGATTGCAAACAATAATTAAGATAATGATTGTTTTAGTAATTATTACCTTACGTTCAACAATATAAAGCATTTGTCAAAAATACCTATTATGTCAAAAATACCTTTTTTCTCTTCCCTCCCATACACTTATTTTTCTTTATAATAAATGAATGGGAATATCAATAAAGGGTAAAAATGGAAAAATCCTCATAGTGAGACATTGGTAAAAGCAAAATGACTTATATTGTGAACAAAACAAATCTTTTTAAATGACTTATATTTTGAGATAGAAGGAGTAATAGTTATCTTAGACTAAAATACACGTTACATTAAATAAAACTCATATTAATTCAAATCAAACATTCAATATGATTTTAAAGGATAAACGTCGCTTGGACAAAATTTATCCTCTATATAGATATCCTCGATTAGTTGAATCTAACTAACCAAATACAGGTAGGGAAAAAAAGGATTAAAAGGTTAAGATTAAAACTTTTGTATTAAATATATTTTGATAAAAGTAAATGATTAAAAAATTTTATTAAAAAATAAAAATGACATCTATTACGAAACAAAATTCTTACCTAGAATAACATGATCTATTTTGAGAAGGAAGTTGTATTGTTCTTTTTCTATTTCTTTTTTCTATCTTATATTCCAATGAACAATTCTATTTCAAAGGTTTTTTTGAGAGTGACATAATTTTTTTCTTCCAAATATGAATTGCTGTACATTTTTCATTGATTTTTTTGACCTAAACTATAATGATCTCCATACGTTGCTTTAAATAATTTGGATGAAAACATTTAAAATAATTCAAGAGATATATAGTGTCAATATATTCTTCTTTTCATTAAATTATTATTTTATTTTCACATTTTTATTTTAAAATTGATTTAGCAACAATTCATGATTTTGTTCTGAAAAATATATTTTCTGTTATCTACAATAAATACAGTTGAGCTAAAAGTCATTGCTGGAGGATCATTACTTCTACTTAAGCCCCATGCACTCTGACATAGGTAATATTCTAGATGATTGCACTTTATATTTCTACATAAAGCAAAAAAATAATAATAATAACATCAAGCAAAAAAGCACGTATCGAGTTTTATACCTATATTACAAAGGATGTCCCTCCTCGTTTTTCACGTTTCTGTCTTCTTTAAGAACACAAGGGAAGGAAAGCTCAACATTTGAGCCCAAAATGGAAGTTCAGATTAAGAGTCCACGGAGGAAAATCTGCCTTGTCTTCAACTGTCTACTTGATTTTG
This sequence comes from Parsonsia alboflavescens, assembly GCA_028571225.1. Lineage (NCBI taxonomy): Eukaryota > Viridiplantae > Streptophyta > Magnoliopsida > Gentianales > Apocynaceae > Parsonsia > Parsonsia alboflavescens. Next base: position 8,541 of record JAOXNR010053269.1, read on the forward strand.
TCGCAGGCTGCGCCGGATCTCTGACGACCCGGCTCTACTTCGTCAAAGGTGGCAAGAGAATATGGCTCTCAAGCAACCTACAAAGCGCAGGATGGCCAGTCATATTCATACCGCTCCTAATTGCTTACTTCAATCGCAAGAAAACTCAAGGATCCAACGCCAAGCTCTTTTTCATGAACCTTCGGGTGTTCATTGCAACAGCCGTCATTGGCGTCCTCAGTGGCTTTAACAATTACCTGACCTCCTCTGGCTCGGCTCGGCTACCACTGTCTACCTCTGCACTTATACTTTCCTCACAACTTGCCTTCACGGCCTTTTTTGCTTTCTTACTTGTGAAGCAGAAGTTTACTTCGTATTCAGTCAACGCTATTGTCTTGTTGACAGTGGGTTCCGCTGTTCTTGCAATGCATACCAGCTCGGACCGCCCCGAAGGCGAGTCGAATCGGGTGTACATGTTTGGGTTTATTATGACAGTCGCTGCTGCTGCTTCGTATGCTTTTATTTTGCCTATGGTGGAATTGATGTACCTGAAGGCAAAGCAGGAGATCACGTATACCTTGGTCATGGAAATTCAGTTGGTCATGGGATTCTTCGCTACCTGTGTCTGTACGGTTGCCATGCTTATAAACAAAGACTTTCAGGTTTGATCTTTTCTTTCTTTGTATTATAAGCAAACATGTAACAATTGGATCTGAAGTTCTTAAGTTTCGTTAGCATGACTGGATTAATTACGGAAGATCATATATAAAATATTTTTAATATTAAAGTTTGAATTTTTTTACTTGGCATGCCCTCCTCAAGTGTAGATAATAACACAGTAATGGAAAAAAAAAGAGTACCTCCATGTTAAATTTTTAATTCTTCTAAAAGTTTAAGTTGATAGGAAGTGGTTGAATTTATACAATTAGCATAGAAAAATTTTTACAAAGCTGATTTCTTTGTAAAATTTTATCTAATTTAAGAATTGAAATACTCAATTTTGCATGACTAAATAAATAGAAATTAGGACATTTAATTAGGAATGAAAGTGAGTATGAAAAAGAAGTTTGAAAGCGGAAAATAAAGAGATTAAATTGTCCTTTCGTGGACATCCTAATGGGTGGAGTGGCAAGCATACAGATCATAAGTCTCGAGTTTGAATCCTATCAACACCATTTTGAATAAGCAGAAGGTTGAGGTGCATGCAAACTATAACGGACATTTAAATATGCAGGCAATCCCTCAGGAAGCAAGAGCATTTGAACTCGGCGAATCTGGATATTATCAAGTTCTAGTATGGAACGCCCTTATGTGGCAATGCTTCTTCGTTGCAGCCATCGGAGTTATCTTCTATGCTTCAGCACTATTATCTGGTATCTTAATCGCTGTTCTTCTTCCAGTCACGGAAATTTTAGGTGTTATCAGCTTCCGTGAAAAATTTAGTGCAGAAAAGGGAGTCTCTCTCGTCCTTTCTCTGTGGGGTTTAATTTCATACTTCTATGGTGAGATTAAGAAAAGCAAGAAGACACAGAAGCTGAGTCAATCTGAAGCCAAAAATCATGTTGAAGAAACAGAGATGACTCCAACGACTACTGTTTAACCATGAGATTATGGCTTGTTTCTTTTAAATAAAATCAAGTTTGACAAGAAGTTAAGTAATCTACCTCAGCTTAGCTACCTACTGCTGAGACTGTTTGTGCATAAAAGAAAAAAAAAGAAGAAAAAAAATTAATTTAATTTCAGTGATTAGTGATTGGGACTGTTTGTGTAAAAGTTATAAATGGTAAAATGAAAGTGACAAGACCATCACCATCTTTATTGACGGGTTGCCTCAATGTTTGAAATTCGATTAATATATACTTGTGTTACTCTCATTATTCTTCATCTTTTAGAATTGTTTCTCATGTAATATTTTAATAGGCGTTCACAATATTTTTTTGCAAACAAATGAGGGAATAGTCTCTTCAGGAACATCCCAATGGATAGAGTGATGAGCTCGTAAATCATAAGTCTCAAGTTCGAATCCCATCAATTTTTTTTTAATTTTTTTTAAAAATTAAAATAAATTATAAATAATGACCGAACGAGTAACAATTTAGAGCCTCAACATTCAAATCAAGGGAACAAACAGTATTACCTGAACAGAGTACTTAATTAACAGCAAAGTCAGCAATAGTGTCACCACTCGGAAATTCTATCATCCCCTCCTCAAGCTTCCAGAAATAGGATTCCCAATCAATAAGATCATTATTTGGATTTCGTTATCGGACTAACCCTTTGCGATGTTTGTAGTGGTTTTGGATTGAGAATATGTAGTCTCAATTTTGTCAATTTAATAAAGAGCTTTTTGCCAAGTGATTTTTTTCGGCCTTGGGCTCTGAAGCAGACCGAGTTAGGCCAGTATTTCGGGCCTAAAGTTTTTTAAAGAAAATATTATAATTATAAGTTTTTTATTTGGCTGGAATTGTTTGTTTAATTCTAGTTTTGAAATGTAATTTGTGTCCATTATATTTATTTCTTTGGTTTGCTTTATTAATTTATTTATTCTTCTTATTTTTAATGTAAAAAGGATTTCTATTTTGGAAAGAAGCTTCATTAACCTCTAAGCCCTGTTTTTTTTTTTTACTCTGACAACTTTATTTCAAACTTTTATAATTTATTATTCTATTTGTGTAATTTTTGTAGTTGAGAATATATTGTATAATGTGTGTGTGTGTCAATATATATATATATATATATATTTGTAGATTTTTTTTAAAAAAAAATTTAAATCAAGAAGAAAAGAAGAGAGTAAAATTTTGGAGGTTCGCTCCGCCCAACCCAATCATTATAAGTGCTAAAATTAAATTGGTCCTTTTAAACTTTTTGGACCTCATTATTGATTGCTATAGATTTATTAGTATACATGTGTAATTGGTAATTTGGTAATCATTTGGTTAGTGGATTTGGTGGTTGGTATTCGTGGGAAGACTGTTTTTTGTTTTTTTTTTTTTCTTTTTCTTTTGTTTCATCTCTTTTGTGATTCTCTCTATTTGATTGTTTTGTAGTAAGAAGCAGGTGTGGATTATTGTGAAAAAGTTTGGTCCATTATCATTGTTTCATTTGTTTATCAGTTAAAAATTGTGCTGCACCTAGTTTTGTTTTTAAACAATGATCGATCTCCTTTAATGTCTTCACTAGTCGACATAGATACACTGCAATCTTAATCTAAAGTCCTTGAGGAAGTAGGTTATGATATCATTGATATATCATATTTATCACTTGGGATTCTGGTAGTAGGAATTACAAAAAGTATTTAAGTTATTTTTTTTTATATCTTATCTTTAATTGATAATATTTTAAATTGGATAAAATTTAATCTAATTCAAAATAATCAATCCAATTTTATTTAAAATTTTATATACATAGGTTTAATCCAACTTCATTTGGATTGGATCAGATTGGATGAAATATATTTAAATATTGGATTGTTTTCTTATCTACCCAATTTGGATAGAACGATTTCTATTTTATCCAAATCTTAACAAATATCAAGAATATGCAAGAAATGCACTTTGAATTGTTGATTAATCGTTAGAGATGACTTAGAACCAATAGTTCATTATCTAATGGAACCTTTTCAAAACTTATCTAACTCTAAAACTAACATTTCACTCTATACTCATTTTAACTTTTTTTTTTAAAAACGAAAAAACAAAACTAACTTTTATTCACTTTAACATGTAGTTACTATATTATCTTTCAACATTCAAAACGTCCTCAGTTACCATTGCACTGTTGTAAAACTGAATCGAAGACAACAACTACAATCATTGATGATGTTTCATTCGGTCGAAGTCGAGAAAAGCTTCACTTGAAACGAACCCATTCGGTGGTGAGTCGAGTTTGGGAAAGTTGTTTTTTTTTTTTTTTTTTTAAATGCTTCACTAGACCAATGTAGTGTTCAAAGCTGAGAGATGGATTTAATTTTTATTTTTTGTTGTTATGCTGATTGATGCTTGTGTTTTGATTTCAAAGTGTCTTTGGGTACGAGTTTTTGTTTGCCGTGTTGTTTGTTTGGCGTAAGGAAAGAAAGAAAGGAGGTTGCAGAGTGTTTTGAGTTGAGTTAAGGTGGATTTTGCTTCCCTTTTTTTTTTTTAGATGAATTAACCTTCCAAAGTTCTTTTCTGACCTTCTAGATGTATGATCCAACCTTCAAAGTATTATACCAACCTTCGAGCAATTTTTTTTTTTTTGAGGTTGAACCGACCTTCCAAATCAAATGCCAACCTTTCAAAGCTTTACTCCGACCCTTGAGACCTAAGTTTCGATTTTCAAACTTTTATTTTTCTCGACACTTATTTTAATATATGTAAAAAAGGTAATTAGACCCTTTTCTCTCTCTTTTGTTTTATTTAGTTATTCCCCCCCCCCCCCCTCCTTTACCTATTATTTCCTATATATTTTCCTGAATATATTTTTTTTTGGATTCTTACATCAATGGATTATATAAGAATTTCTATTCATGATGCTTCATTACGTGGAAGGGCGCATCCAGTAATAGTACCAAATGACATTAGTTATGAAGATTTTAGGAGAACTATAGCAGACTCCATGAATATTGATTTAAACCAATTCAACATACAATTTTCAATTACATCCAGATTATCTGATGGAAATATTAACTTAGTGAAAATTGAAGATTTATACAGGATCATGTATTTGAAGAGAGAAGCTGATCCTAAAATGGTAGTTTTTAACAAAATCGAAAGATTACATCGGTGTGGTGGTGATCATGGAAGGGATGATTTTGTTAATGCATATGAAAGGAATTCAGATGAGACATTAGCACCTCTAAACGATGAACCTAGACCGTCCGGAAATATTAGCATCGATGATGATTATGAAGAAGAACATATCCGCAATGTTGATGATGACGTCCCTGACAACTTCAATAATAGGATCAGACACTTAATTCCTTTTGAGCAATTTATATCGGACATTTCTCAATTCACTAACATAGACTATGGTGGGGATGAAATGGTGCATTATTTCAAAGATGAAAGCATTCTGCTTGTGGGCTGATGCGGAAGGATGCAATTTTTAATAGTAAGGATGAATTGACGCAGTAATTGGTCAATATTCACTTGAGAACAGATTTTCCTATCATGTGGTATATTCGAATAAGGCAAGATTAAAGGCACGATAGGAATAAAAAATATTTCACTTTCACAATACTTGCACTGTGTAGAGTTGGATGCTAGACATAGGTGATTCAAAAGTTTGTCCCCGAGTCACAGTTGCATTCAAACTATATAGCAAAACCAAAACAAGAACGTAAGTGTATTAACAATTGATTGTTAGCACTCTATTAAAATTGTCGGTGCGAATCACAACCCTAAAAATGTGATTCAAGACATTCGGGAAAATTATGGGGTGAAGTTAGGATACACCAAAACTTGGAGATCTTTACAACATGCAAAGAACATAGCTTATGAAACTCCAGAGGACTCATTTAGATAGCTTCCATCATATTTCTACCTCTTGGAGCGTACAATGCCCCACACAACTACATGAGGAGCATTTTCTGCTGTCATTTTGTGCATTTGGTCCTTTGATTGAGAGTTTCAAGCACATGACACCTGTCATTATAAAAACAGCAACACATTTGAAAGATGCATAGGAGGGCAAAATTTATGTAGCTATTTGTGCGGATGGAAACGGATAAACTTTTCCCCTTGCATTTAGATTTGATGAAGAGGAGGGCAATGATTCATGGGAGTGGTTCTTAAGAAGACTAAGAACTACATATGGATTGTGGAATAATTTGGTAATTGTATCTGATCGACACCAAGACATACTATACACAGTGAGAAAAGTATATCCTGAAATTCCACATGCCTTTTATTATCGCCATTTGAAGGAAAACTTAAAGATAAAATGCATATATCCTCGTGTTGCACTAATTTTCAAAAGTGCGGTGATTCGCACATAATTATGCTAAGTTTTATGATCTTTTTATGCCATTATCTTATGTAACTTAGCTTAATTATGTTAT
>JAOXNR010053270.1:0-14552 GCA_028571225.1 Parsonsia alboflavescens
AAGCTCTTCCAAATTTTCTTCAACATTAATTTGTTGTGTTGAAAACCTAATCCAATCTTGAGCACATACAAGGGCTTATACCAATTTAGGAGTTAAAGAACTCCTAAATGGATCAAGTACACGTCTTCCCATGCTAAATGCAGCCTCCAAAGCAACGGTAGAAAATGGAACTTGCAAGACATCACGAGCCATCGGAGAAAGAATTGGAAAGCGATGGTTATTAATTTTCCACCATAACAAGATTTCAAAAGTCTCTGCATCTTCTTTTAACTCTTCACTCAAATACTTGTCCAATTCCAATTTCATATCTTTCTTAGACGAACCGATGGATTTCTCCTGTTTGTAATAATCCTCTTCATAGATAGAAATCCCCCTTTTCTTTTTTGCAGGCTCATAAACAATATCCGTATCACTTGAACATTTTAAAGTCTCACTTGAATCTAGACTTAGAGAGGTAGGGGCTGCACCTATATGGGAACTTTGGGGAATTTTAATGCCTTGATACTCTTTAAACAAGTCATAAATAGCATCATTTATCAAGTTCAACATCTTTGAACCCATCTCATCACCATACATTCTACGAAGAACATAACTCATAAGCTTTAATTTATGCCTAAGATCCATGATTTTAGAAATAAACAATAACAAGTTCATTTTGTCGACTTTTCCCCAATACTTGTCATACTTTTCTTTCATTTTCAAAGCCATAGACTTCACCTCAAAATCATCACTATCAATTCCCCTGCTTAAAATGGCATGAACATCACAAATATCAGTAAACAACGTATTTGAAGTCACATATCTCGTGGTAGAGACTTTTAAAGTAAACTCATAAAAATGCCCCAAAACTTCACAAAATTTCTGACAGTTTCCCAATTTCTGACATCTCACATGTAAAAACTTTCCACCCAAAACCAATGTACGCCAATTATTAAACTTTCTCTTCAAATATAAAATGGCAATATCATTAGAACTAGCATTGTCAACAGTAGATGTGAAAACCTTATCAATTCCCCATCCAAGAAAGCAACTCTCAATTGCCTTTCCAATATCCTCACCTCTATGACTAGCAATGGGACAAAAGTTTGAAATTCTCTTATTCAATTGTCAATCATTGTCAATGAAATGAGCAAAAAGACATATATAATTGATCCTTTGAATTGATGTCCAAGTATCAGTGGTGAAAGAAATTCTATTTGAGAAATTCTTAATTAATTTCTTTAGTTTTAACTGTTCATCCACATACAGTTGGTAACAATCTTTTCTAACTGTCCAACGGGAGGGGATATTAAAATGAGGACATGTAATTGACATAAAGTGCCTAAAACCTTTACCATACACAAACTTGAAAGGCAGTTCATCAACTATAATCATATGAGCCAAACCACCCCTAATTGCTTCTTGATTAAATTTCCAACTACTTAACTTACCTTTCACTGTTCCATCTTCATGCCTCCCAGTCTCTTCAAAAGTCAATTCAGCTTGCTTTTCATCTTGCATCTTTTTGTATACTCTACAATGTTTCTTCACATGATTAAGGAGACTGCTCGTTCCATTGCCTTTTGTGCTAGCTTTCAAAACGCTCTTGCAATAGTTACACCAAGCTTTTTCTTCCTGTTTGTCATCAACTACTGGGGTGAAATGCGTCCAAGCAACTGACCATCTCTTGGGATCTTTTTTTCCTACCCTTGTATTATTTGTATTGCTACTTGCTGGAGAGGGCATGTTTCGCTCAGAGTTGCATCAGAACTTGGATTTTGAGATTGAGTTGTAGATGGAGTATATGAACGAACATCTTACTTCCATCTTGCCAATTCCATTTCGTTTGAAGCCATTCACTTTGCTCAATCCAAATTCCTAATGAAAAAATTACAAAAACTAGAATTAGAACAAATTAGAACATAAAAATCATGCACTTTTCTTTAAATCAAAATGATAATAGCTGAGGTCTACCGCTCTGCAGTTCAGAAATTAATGAATTAGAAATACAAAATCAATGATTGATGACAAGTTTGGACTTGATGTCACGTTTTGTATATTTTTCTGGTATACACTTTTACTGTGCATGAAAATTTCAGGGGAGTAATTTGTTTATGATCTTTTTGGCAATCATTGACTGGATCATAATCTTCCATTACTCTTCATTACGGTTTCACTTGGAATTTGTTATTTTGTAGGCTACAGGTATTCTTTTTAGTTGCAAAAATTATGCAGAGTACTTTGGAGTCTTGATATCAAATGTCTGTGAAGCTGTTGAGAAACCTAGACCCTATCTTTGGGCTCTTTCTGTTGTCATTTTACAAGTAATAATTTGCAGATTATAGACTTATAGTTACAGAATTTCTTCATGTAGTAGTTCCGACTATGTATACAAATTACAGTTACAGAAGAATATATGCATCTACTAATTGAACAAGCCAAAAAATCGTTACCTTAAAATTTTCCCTGTTTCTCTTTTCATTTTCTCCTCGTTTTTCCTATTCTTTTGATTTTTCCTTTTGTTTCCTATTTATCAGATATTGACATTGCCCATTAACAATTTCGACATAACAATAAACACCATCAATGCCAATCATTACCACATTAACTACCTCATTCCATGAATCCATAATTATAGCACATGAGTAAAGTTTCAAAAGGAATCTTTAGATGACTGAATCAAACTCATGGCACCGACATTCTGTATTTCAAAAATTATAGAGATGATGCTCACCTCTAGAAAAATTGCAAAAACCCTATGCCAATGTGCTGCTCTCGGTTGATTTCACTGAATTAGGAACATTACTTAAGATGGTGCTCGGTTGATTTTGTGTCGATTTCATGCAGCCCGTTCTGAGATTCCGCTGGTGGTTACGATTCTTCTCTCAGCTATTCATTTGAGCTGGATTCTCAGAGCTTGCAAGTTGTGATGAGGATTCTTGCTGGGGGGAGGATTCTCGGCACTCGGTAGGTAGGGTGAGAATTCTTGTTCAGTTGTTCGGTCGGCACTCGGTAGAGATTAAAATACAGAGAAGAGAAGACAAAGGTTAGGTTTTAGAACTTGAAGTCTTCAACTCTGTCTTTTGTCCTGTCGCGATTCGGGATGGAAAACCGGTGAGGATTCTAGGCACTCAGCAGGTAGGGTGAGGATTCTTGTTCAGTTGTTCGGTCGTCACTTGATAGAGATTAACATTCAGAGAAGAGAAGACAAAGGTTAGGTTTTAGAACTTGAAGTCTTCAACTTTGTCTTCTATCCTGTTGTGATTTGGGAAGGAAAAAATATTGTAATAGAAGGGAAAAAACTGTCGGTTTTTTTCATTCCTGTAACCCAATCGAACCCAACCCAAGTATAATTCGATTCGGTTTCAAATCGAACCATTAACAAAAAAACCTAACCCATCTCAAACCATTTAAGGTTGGGTCGGTTCGGTTCAATCGGTTAACCGACCCGCTGCTCACCCCTACCAGTCCCAGACCCGACCTACCTTGTGCACGGCTCTCCTTTATAAAATCCTTGACTTTTTTTAAAGCAGGTCAGATAATACTCATCCCAAACGGGTCAGATCAGTTCGGGTACCCATCGAATCCGATCATTTTTGCCATCCCTATACAAGACGACTAGTCACTTGGGACCACTCATGGTAAGAAGGGCCAAGTAAGAATCGATTTATTTATAAAAGGGTCAAGTAAGAAGGTAAGGCATGGAAAAAGGTTCTTGGCTTAACTATCGAAGGAACTATCCCTTTATTTTTATAAATTTTTTTTAGTAATGTACAAACCAGTTTGCATGGAGTCCCTTTCTACTTGCATTTTTAGAAGAGTTAGTTCTTATTTTTTGAAATATATATTATATATATATATGAAAAGAAAACTCTCAAACTTTAAAAAACTTATATTTTTTGCATGATTTTTTATTTCGCACAGTGCCAAGTGTCATATGAATAATTTTTTTAAAAACTAATTTTTTATATATATTATTATCCATTTTTATTCATATCCTTCTAAGATACATTGCATGGTAATATTTATAATTTAGAAAACATTCAATACATGTATTTAATTCAGATTGATCTAAAATTTTACATTTATTATTCCTTTTTTTTTTTAAAGGCTTCACATTTCTATCATTTTTTTTGTTAAATAATTTATTCAAAATATTCTAAAAAAATTCTTAAAACTTCTTATTTTATCTAATATATCAATATATAAATATATAAATATATAAATTTATGTGTGTGTATATTGATTAACATCACTATTTATAGATATCCTTCTTAGATACAGTGAATAATCAATAGACATTCAATACATGTATGTAATTCAAAGTGATAAACAAAATACAATTAGATAATATTTTTATTTTTTAAAAAATCTTAGCAGTACTATGCATTTTCTTTCAAATAATTTATTCAAAATATTATTAAAAATATAAAAAATATTTATACATATTTTTTAATCTATAATAATATTACTTATATCGCAATATTGATTAAATTAACTTTTCTATCGAATGATTCGTGTAGGTAACTTTTCAAGTTTAAAAAATATGTACGTTAAAGAATAAAATTTTCCATAATTAATTACCAATATCAAAAAATAAGTTAAAAAAGTAATTTCTAAATCATATGACACGTGGTATCGTAATACATTAAATATTATATTTGATCAAATCACATGGACAGTATAATAAAATATAAAATATACTTCATCCACCATTATTTATAAGTCAATATTTGAGCTAACTTTTTTTGTCATTAAATATAAGTCACTATTATTAGTTTATTAGATATTTTATTATTTTTTACAATAATAACCCTTCCTTACTTTTATTTAGTTAGTGTTATTAGTTAAATTAGAATAATAGATAGGGATATTTTACGAAAAAAAAATATTACCTTAATTTTGATAGAATAACGACTAGTGACTTATAAATAGTGGTTTGACGAGTTGTACTTATGAGCAAAGTAGTCGAGGTACTTCAGAACTGCCACGGACACCGCTAAAATAAATATATTGAATTTAATTTTTCATTAAAGGCTGTGAAATGAACTGTTGCTCCTTATTCAATGCATGGGAGATTTACCTAGTTATACAATGTATTCCAGGAATTCATGAAATACACATTATACAATATACATATAAAAAATTTCCATATATTCATCCAAAGAAAGGATAGAAAAAATGAAAGTAAAAGACATATACCTCTCCAATATTTTTCTATGACAAAAATGAATATTAAGTTCTATATTTAGGTCCAATTCATGATTTATCTAATTTTCTTAATGAAAAATAATATTTAATAATTCCCAATAAAAAGAAAAAATAATATTTAATGAATATCATTAATTATCATCTTCAAAAAATTAGAAATTTTTTATATGGACAAGGGCGGAAACATGGACCTCTTTGTTTATGTTATGTCATGTTATTATGATTCCATACATATTACTGTTATATTTTATAATTTAATTGATGAGTTGATTTGAGGTGGATGAAGAAATACTCAAATATGTGAGTAATTTAATTTTTTTTTTTAAACCGTCTAAAGACGGGGGTTAGGCGCAGACCCCTACTTGTTTATTGAAGATGAAAACAATGGCAAAGGCCTTACAAAGCGAGAAGAATAGTAGAACACTTTCAAGACTTGCTAAAAAATGATTCTAGGGAATAATCTACCTAACATGAGCAGATCATACGCCTTATTTATATGATAAAGTTGTCAATTAATCTTGTGAATAATCTTCCTACTACTGCTGGAATCATCAGAATAGATTGAGGCACACCGAGTGACCCAAATTTTGTGGCAGATCAACGATCGAAGGAGCTTCGCTAAGAATCCTAGACACCGAGCTTGTGTATCCCAACTGTGTATGCTGTCTGCCAGCGTTGCTGAGAGGTTCGTCACACCAAAAGCTTTGTTGTAATGAGCCCAAACATTCATAGCAATTTGACAATCCCCTAAAAGATATGCAATGGATTCTCCAGATTGCCGGCAATGACAACAAGATGCAAGATGGAATCCCAAACGAGATCGGTTATCATCCATTGATAAAAAGTTCTTTCTTAGTTTCTACATGAAAAAAGATCAAGAGAGTGGTATCTACTGGTGGAAAAAATTATCTTGTCTGCTATTGCCCAATTCCTCCTCCTCTAAAGCCGAGATACACTCCGAGGTATTAAACCGACCATGGGAAGACAAATTCCATATGTAAACAACAGCCCCGCCATCTGTTTCTTTTAACAATTAGAGGTTCAACCCATTCCTGCACCTGCAACATTCTCTTCCATATCCTCAACCCATCAGCAACTGGCTCCTCTCCAAGCTGGAATCCGTATTTCATCTTTAGGTACCGAGCCCACAAAGAGTTAGAAGAACGAAACTTCCACCAAAGCTTGAATCCGTAAGCTGCTGTTGTTCTGCGAAGTGATGATACCGCTAGCCCCCCTTTGTCATATTTCTAGGAGATGAGACTCCATGCACACCAATGCCTATTACTTCCAAATTCAGAGTGGACCCAGAAAAAGCATGCAAACTGCCGTTCTACCTCCCCGAATAACTTGCTGTGGGGGATTTGTGACAACCAATGAGTAGGTAGACATTGCTAACAGAACATGCTTGATAAGGATCAACCTTCCCCCAGGGGCTAAGTATTTATTCTGCCATCCATTAATGTGAGTTTTGATCTTACCAACCAATGGCTAGTAGTAAGAGACCTTTGCTCTACCGGGAAAGATGGGGCAACCTAAATAAACCATTGGCAGTCGCTAAATCACACAACCAGTAAGCTCTCTCAAGACCGTCTGATGCTGCAAGGAAATATGAGATGAAAGAAACATACAGCTCTTATGAAAATCAATTTTCTACCCCGAACAATCTTGATAGAAACCAAGAAAATTTGCAGTGACTTGAGACCGTGTTTCAGCCCTCTTGTAACAATAATGATGTCATCTGCAAAACTTAAATGAGAGACAAGCAAACTAATGCGATCTGTGTTAAAATGCCCCATTTCACCATTATACAAGAGTTGGTTCAGACCCTGAGAAAACACTTTTGCCACCAAGATGAACAATGTTGGAGATAAAGGATCCCTTGACAAACTCCTCTAGACGAGGGAAAGAAACCACATAACTTCCCGTTTATAGTAACAGAGAACTTATTAAACGCCAAGCATTTAAAGATGAGATTCAAAAAGTGGCTGCTAAAACCAAAGTTTCGTAGCACCTTCGGAAGAAAAGACCACCTTACTCTCTCAAAAGCTTTCAACATATCAAGTTTCAGAATCATATTACCTCCCACACACTTCTTATTCAAAGAATGAATTAGCTTAGAAGCTAGCAGAATATTATAAAAAATGTTCCGACCCTTCACAAATCCCCCTTGATTTGAGCAAATCAAACCAGGAAGTAATTTGGCAAGGCATAAAGAAATTACCTTCGCAATGACTTTGGACGAAAAATTATACAGACTAATGGGTTTGAAATCAGCAAATGTCTCCGGGTTGTCTTTCTTTGGAATAAGAACAATCTGAGTAGCGATGAATTGTTGAGGCATACACACCCTGGACTAGAAATCCCAGACTGCTTGTAACATTTCTAGCTGAATAAGCTCCCCAAAAGTCGTGAAAAACCTCCTCGGAAAGCCGTCAACACCAGTTGCGTTGGCCTTACCTAAGCTGAAGATTGCCATGCAAACTTCCTCCAAACTTGGCTATGCCCAAAGCTCCTTATTGATGGCTTGAGTTATCTTTGTTGGAAAGGCGGATGTGAAAATCCGAGGGTCTTATTTATAGCCGTATCATCAGAGAGCAGCTTCGTGAAAAAGCGCACTGCCTCCTGCTCTATGTTCGTTCTTTTAGTCAGCCAATTACCCCCAGAATCCTTTATTTTGTGGATTTGTAGCTTTGTTTTTCTTGTATGCTAAAAACTCGAGAAATATGCTGTGTTCCCTTCCCTTTCCTTGAACCACCTGACCGTGGATTTTTGTCTCAAAAAAACATCTTGATTCCTAAGATGATAAGCCAAATCAGCCCTTGCTTTGTGGAGTGCCTCGCGGTTGGCTACAGTTGTTTCTACCATATACTTCTCTTCAAGCGTAGCAACCAAGCATTTGGCTTGCTGAACATTGGTTTTGACATTGCCAAATGAAGCTTTATTAAAATCTCTGAGGACTTTCTTTAATCTGCACAACTCCCCAACCAATTGTTGTATCCCATTGCCTTGAAGAGGTTGCTGCCAAGAGTTTTCAACTACACCTCAGAAATCCTTGTGACGAAGCCACATGCATTGAAAATAGAAGTTCCTCGGACCAGAAATTTCAGCCACCTCTGTGGAGATCATCAACGGACAGTGATCTGATGGAACTCTTGGAAGGTGTTCCACTTTCATGTTGTGAAAGGTGCTCTGGTAGCTTTCATAACTAAAACTCCATCCAATCTTTGCCATAAAGGGGGAAAAGTATTCTTGTACCATGTATAACAGCTACCAACATATGGCAAATCCAAAAAGCCGCAGTGCTCCAAACAATCATTGAACTCCCGAATAGGCCTGAGTGCCGGGGAAGTGCCTAAACATTCATCTAACCTCCAAACCACATTAAAATCACCACCCACCAGATACAGAATAGAGTTTCCAAGATAGGGAATCTGCTGCCAAGATGAATAGAGTTGGTGACGAGGGATCCCCTTGGCGGACACCTCTCGATGATGGAAAGAAACCACACAACTTGCCATTGATTGTAACAGAAAACTTATTGACAGCAATACAATTGTTTATCAAATTCAGAAAGTGCTCTCCAAATCTGAATTTCTTCAACACCTCTAAGAGAAATGACCACTTCACTTTATCGAATGCCTTTAGCATGTCCAACTTTTAACTCATATTACCTCCTATACACTTTTTGTTCAATGAGTGCATCAAATCAATAGGTAGGAGGACATTTTTAGAAACTTTTTGACCCTTCACGAAGCCTCCTTGATTCGGACAAACCAGATCTGGAAGTATGCTTGCTAGCCGTAAGGAGATAACCTTGCCTATTACCTTGGAGGTGAAGTTGCAAAGATTAATGTTACGAAAGTCTGCAAATGTTGGTGGGTTATTGCCCTTTGGGATTAGAATGATCTCAGTTGAAGTGAATTGCTGTGGCATCCTAATCCCTGACCAAAAGTCCCTAATCGCTTGCAACATCTCAAGTTGAACCAAATCCCAGAGAGTTGTGTAAAAGCTCAGCGGAAAACCATCTACCCCAGACGCACTTTGTACGTCCCACCCGAATACTGCAGCTCTAACCTCATCTAGATCTAGAAGCTGAGAAAGAACTCTGTCCTAAGCTGAGTTGATGACCGAGGGAATGTTGACAGTAAAGCTGTCCGGATTGCGCAAACAGCTTGGTTTTGCTGTCAAGAGGCTCGAGAAAAAATTCATAGCCCAAAGGAGAATTTAGTTGATGTTCTTCTAAATATTCAAGAGAGAGGGGATTTTGAAGTTTCTCTCCGTGACAGCAATATCAAGGCAGTAATTTTTGTTCGTTGATTCTTTTTAATTTTCCCATTCTCTAGAGTGATGCATATCTAAGAAGAACTCCATCACCTTTTCCTTATCTTTAAAGTATAAATTTTGAATATCTATTGTTTTTATGATATAAATTTTGAATATCTATTGTTTTTATGACATGAAATCATAATTCCTGTCAATGATGAGATTGGCGTTATCACTTGAGAAGCCATGTTTGTGAAGTTCCTTTATCAATTTAATTAGTAATAATTTCTAGCATCATATATCTTCAAATTCATTTTAATTTAGGAATTTCTTGGTTCTATGTATATTGATTTTGCTCCTTATTTGATTTATTTTGACTTGTAATCCTGTACAGAATTGTAGAAAGTTGAGATAGTAATTGATAATTGTTATACATGGTGAAGGAACAAAAAGAATGACTGAGGGTTTATTTCTTCTTCAATGATAAAAAACACCAAAAAAGTCAATTTTTCTCATAGGGTTTTCACCCTCATAATTATTTGGGCTTTATAACTTGAGCCTTATAAAATAACTGGACATAAGAAGTAGGATAGAACTTTATCATTATGTAAAGATTAAATAATAAATATATCTAGATGTGTGGTTGAGGGGTTCAGGAGTCAAGCTTGCATAATGTAACATTAAATAGAAATAAGACATTCAATTTTGGATAGTGGGAGTATAATTAATCATTTCAATATTTAAATTGATTTATTTATCAGTGGATAGTTAGTTTATACATACATGAATGTGGGTTTATTGAACTTAAAATAAAAAATATTGTAAAAAAGGGAATTACGTTCTGCTTACCTTGTCTGATCACGATATCTTTGGGGCCAGGAGTGAAACATCTTCGACGACTCTGGAATGGGCAATCTCTGAGACAATAAAAAGCCCTAGAATACTCACAAAGGCACAAGAGGAAGTAAGAAATGTATTTTCTGTAGGGAACGTTGACGAGTCAAGAATTGATGAACGGAAATATCTGCAAGCCATCATCAAAGAAACCTTGAGGCTTCACCCAAGTGCACCTCTATTACTGCCAAGAGAGTTGATGCATAATATAAACGAGAGACTAGTTGCGTATGAGTCCAAACAAGAAAAATGTTCGAATCCTCGAAAAGCCTGGAGTTCAAAAGGAAAGAGAGAGAAACTCTGAAATATTATTAATCGTTGATTGAATGCTTAGCCCTTAGGCATACATCATTATTTATACTAATATAAGTTTTGTGTTAAAATTAAATTACTTGGAATAGCAACCAAGTAAACTACTAAAACTTCCTAATCAGATTAGGAAATAAAAACCAAGTAAACTACTAAAGCTAATCAAAATAGGAAATAAAAACCAAGTAAACTTCTAAAGCTAATCAAACCAGGAAATAAAATTGTGCTCAATAGGTAGCACAAAATAAGATACCTACCATTCATTAACTATTTCTTTATTTCTTTTGTTTAGATTTGGCACGATCCAATTGCTCCAGAAATATCTCCGACTCTTGTCCTACACCAGTCTTTGTTGCTTCGAAAGAGCTCAACCTCAAGTTCAAATTGGGATAGAGGGCTCTGTGGCACAATACTCATACAAGTCACCAACATTGAACACCTTGGAGATCTTCATAGAATCTGGCAAATCGATCACATATGCATTATCCCCAATTTTCTGCATCACCTTGTAAGGACCATACTTCTTGGGCTGCAACTTGTTGTAGGTTCCAATGGGAAACCTCTCCTCGAGCAAAAACACCATAACTTGATCACCTTCCTTGAACAATTTGACTTGCATTTGGGTATCAATTGCCTTCTCATTCCTTGCATTAGTCTTGGCCAATTTCTGCTTCACATATTCTTGAACCTCTTGCGCTTGCTTTGCCATCGCATCAGCTGCCACATTAACCTTAGTCCCTCGTAGCACTTGTACCACGTTCACAACATGCCTTGGCGGAGTCACATAAACCAAAGAGAAAGGTGATTTTCCCGTGGCACTTTGTATAGGGTTGTTGAAAGCAAACTCGGCCTGTGGCAAAGCAAAATCCCATTGGTTCAGCTTCTCCTCACTAATACTGTGAATCAAGTTCCCGAAGCTCCTATTCATCACTTCAGTGTAAAAGTCAGTCTGAGGATGTTCAATTGAACTTCTTTGAAGTGTCGTACCAAACAGCTTATACAAAATAATCTGAAAGTGGCTCATGAACTTCACATCCTTGTCAGAAGTAATAGATAAGGGCAAACCATGCAATTGAACCACCTTCCGAAAGAACAATCGTGCCACATTAGAGGTGTCGGTTGTCTTCTTGCAAGCAATGAAGTGCACGATCTTGGAAAACCTGTCAACCACCACAAACATAGAATCTATCCCTCGCTGTGTGCAAGGTAATCCTAGCGCAAAATCCATAGATAAGTCCTTCCAAATAGAACTAGGAATGGATAATGGCGTATGAAGAAAAGTCTTTTGATCCTAACCTTTTGAAACCTGGTAGATATGGCATTTTCGCACAAAATTCCCTACATCTCACTTCAATTGAGGCCAAAAATACTTCTCCTCCAAACTCGCCACAGTCTTGTCCCTTCCTAAGTGTCTACTTAGCCCTCCACCATGAAGGTCTTGGATCAAGATTTCCCTCAAGGAAGTCTTGGGAATGCAGAGACGGTTACCCTAAAATAAGAACCAATTGGTGATGTGAAACTCTCCAACAGGCCACCTCTGATCATAAACCTCCCATATCTCCTTGAAATCCTCATCCTCCGGTTACAACTCCTTCAAGTACTTGAACCTCACAATCTCATGAGCTAGGGTCATCAATAAGTGAGCACGTTAGCTTAACGTGTCAGCCACTCAATTAGTAGCCTCGGACTTATGCAGAACAGTGAAAGGAAATTTCTACAGAAAAATAGCCCATCGCACATGCATATTATCCAGCTTCTTCTAACTATTGACAAACTTTAAGGCTTGGTGGTCCGTGTATAATACAAAGGTAGCTAAGCCATGGAAACTTCGAACTTCCGTCACACTTGTTGGAGCGGGTCAGTCACATGTGGCTTAAACCTTATCCTCAGCCACATGTATGCCTTCGAAACTCACCACATAGCCAAGAAATGATAAGCTGCAAGTCAAGAAACTGCACTTCCTGAGTTGAATGTACAACCTGTTTTCCTACAAAACAACCCCAACTTGGCATACATATTCCACATGATCTTCCTCTGTTATGCTGTAGATAAGGATGTCGTCAAAATAAACGATGACAAAATTCCCAATGAACGGTCACAAGATCTGAGTCATCATCCTCATGAAGGTACTCGGAGCATTAGAAAGGTTGAATGCCATGATGAGTGATGAGGATATCGTCCAAGATGGACAAGGCAGTTTAGACCATTAGATTACACCGGCCAAGCCCACACCATTGAGTCCACAAAGGTCTAAGCGACTGCAAGGAAAATGATGCTAAGCCGGACTGATTTGGACCTTCTACCTCGGGATGCGGATTGGACCTACTGTCTGAGAATGGGCCGAAACTTGACTAGACGACTGGAAACCAGCTGCTGAGCAATATACATTGCGTTGCCATGACGTACGACATTTTTCGGCTATCCGGGATTGTCTTGATGGGCTTTCGGGGTATTTTTATGTTTGTCGGGTTTTTCTATTAATTTAGGGATATTTTAGTAATTTTGTTTTTTTTTTTTTTTACTGATTGCCCACTAGGATTAGGTTTTAATTTCCAAATTGTTTTTCAATTAGGTTTTGGGTAGATTTAGGTCTTTAAATACTCTCCGTTTGTCTTAGTTTTTGATAGCTTTGTTTTTCGACATTATTCCCGGAATCAATTTCCTTTTTTTTCTTTACTTTTGGTTTTGAATTGCAATTCAAGTTTGGCCTAAAATTGTGAGTGATCAAGTAAAACATCCCAAAATCGTGAGTGATCATGCTAAACATCCCTTTTCTGTTTTTCTGTTCGAGTTATTATTCGGTTTATCGGGGACGATTCGAGTCGTCCTGCATCAAATTGGTATCAGAGCCTTGATTCCGCAAAGTTGATTTCTGCAGGCCTTGATTCCATTTCCATTTCCGTCTCCAGAGCATTTGATTCCGTTTCCATTTCCAGAGCATTGAATTCTGTTTCCAGAGACTGATTCCGTTTTTCAGAATGGAGCAAAACAATGAGGTACCGTCTCTTCGTGATGTGATAGAGTTGTTGCAGGCCACGTTAGCACGCTTGGAGCAGCAAAATCGTGTTGAGCCACCGGCGCAGGAAGAGCAGCCGCACAATAGAGAAATCGTTCCACCTGGGAACGTTGATCGCCAACAGTATTAGGATGCAAATGAGAGCAGATTGGAGGCTTGTTTTAGGATCAAAATTTCGGAGTTCCGAGGGGGGTTAAATCCAGACGAATACATCGATTGGACTCAACAAGTTGATGATGTTTTCCACTTGAAGGAGGTACAGCTAGATAAGCAGGAGCTGCCTGTTACAATTCGGTTCAGAGATAGAGTTGCGATTGGGTGGCATGCGATTGTTGAGGAATATACAATTGATTTTTATCGGCTGGTGGCTAGGAATCTGTTAGTAGAGGCAGAACCGAGGTTAGTCGCCATGTATTTGTACGGGTTGAGATTGCCGATACAGGATGAATTGTCTATTCACAGCATAAACAGTGTGGGAGATGCGCACATGAAGGCTCAAGCAATTGAGCAGAGGTTCATGCGAAACCGAGATTTCAAGGCAGAGGAAATTTGATACCAGGCCAAGGGTCGAGACAGAGTTCATGTGGTAGGGTTGCTCCTTCAGCAGGGAAGTAGCCAAAAGTTCCACCTGAAGGGGAATCGGATCCCGAATCTACTAGGAAACGAATCTGGAGTCCCAAGATTTTAAAAAATTTTCCCTCACATAAATAGATGAGATCGAGAACAATACCTGGAATGATGATTTGTGGAGATCTGTCCTGCGAAATGGATCTAGACATTTTGATCTACTTGCGTAAGATTTGCTAATCTATTCCCTATCTGTCTGGGTGAACAGAGAGGAAAATAGAAGATAGGAGAATTTCTTGAGTAGAGTGGAGGA
>JAOXNR010053271.1:0-14544 GCA_028571225.1 Parsonsia alboflavescens
GAAACTATTTCTTTATTTCCTTGACTTGGCACGGTCTAATTGCTCCAGAAATATCTCGGACACTTGTTCTACATCATATACTTAATATATATTAACTATATATAAATATATTCTATAATTTTATTATAAGGAAAAACAATAAAACATAGCACAATCCAATCTACGTGTTCCTGTAGTTTTCCTGTAGTTCTGATAATTAAGTTAATTAGATTTTAAGTTATTTTTAAAGATATAAGGATAATATGTGATGTGATTTGTTTTAAAGTTTAATTAGTATGTGTAATCTATTTTAGAGTAAGAATGTTTTAAATTTAGATAAGTTATAAATTGTTTATGAGTATTGGTTGGATGGATATTATGTAGTTTTTTATTTTGTTAGATATTTGTTTGATGTATGTTTGTATTGGGTTTAATTAGTTTTTATACTTGATGAAAAAAATTATTTAAGACTTTATTAAAACTTTTAGATCCAATCAAATCAATTGAATTAAGATTGGATTAATTTGGTTATCATCCAAACAATCGGTTGAATTGAATGATTTTTTCAGTCATCCAATTCAATTGGTTCGATTGACCGAAGTCATTTAACCGATTAAAACCGATTGATTGTACACCCCTAGGGATAGGGTTTTGGCAGGGAAGGAAATGCAATCCGTCCCAAAATATAAGTTGTTTTAACCTCTTTTGTTTGTCCTACAATATAAGTTATTTTAAAATTTACAATACATATTTATTATATTTTTTCCATTCTTATCTTCTATTTAATATCCTCTTTCATTTAATGTGAACAAATACAATTATAATTATAAATGTGAAAGATAAAGGGTATTTTAGACATAATATATATATATTTATTGTTTTTTAATATATGTAAAATAATGACTAACGCCTTATATTATGGAACGAAGCTAATAATAAAAAAAAGGAAACTATTTTCAAACATGAATGTTATTTTCCCCCTTTTTGCTCAAGGAGAAAAAAATATATATATAAAATGAGGTGCCAGAAATCTATCAGGAAGATAGTTAGTTTTGCAATTCATGGAAGCTCTTATCATGGACCTTGCTCAAATCCGAGAGCTTAACTTCGTGGTCAAAATATAAGAAAATGTCATGATTTGTAAGGTTTAAGGAGATGTATTTGAACAATCAAAACTTATTCGAGTGATAAAATAATATATCCTTTCGTAAATATTTTAGTATGTAAAGTAACAAAAGTGTCAAAAAAAATGATAAAATAATAATACTGTGGGTGGCAAATATTATTAGTTGGGCCGTAATCCCTGATTTATATTCCTTTACTTCTTTCGTCATTATTTATAAGTTATTTATGTTTAACTTTTCTTGTTATTAAATATAAATTATTATTATTAATTTATTAGTTATTTTACTGATTTTTTTATTATATTATCCATGTGTCTCTCTATTCCCTAATCACTTGTAAGTTTGATTATAATTATAAATATGAATATTTTAAGAAAAAATATTACCTTAATTTTAATAAAATAACGATTGATAACTTATAAATAGTGGGCATACTTAATGTTCAATTCATATAAAAAATTTTCCACTAATTTATATAAACGTAAACAAACCACATGTTATATTTTGGAATATTTATGGATGGGATGAGTCAAAATATTTCAAAAACGAAAAAGAAAAAGAAAAATAAATAAAACTCAAACTTAAGATCATGAAGAAGATCCAGATGGCACTCTGGGGACCGGATTATGCAGTAATTTATGCAAAAGTTCTCAAAATCTATAAAAATAATAATAAAAAAAAAGTGCAAAAAAATAAAAAAAAAATATTCTATGTAATCAAAATATTTTTGTTTTTTATCCAATTCATCGATGCATTGGATAATTTCAACTGATTATTTTTCCAAAAAAAGTAAATTATAAATTTTTTATAAAACCAATGAACGTAATCTGATTTATTACTCCATTTGTTGTAAACAAAACAATGGTTACGAATCGTTTCACACAAACTTCCTTTGTATATAATTAAATATCTCATTTTGACTTATATACATTTTTATAAATTTTTTTTGACTTAATTCAATTTTAATATTATAATTTTAATTTTTTTTTAAAAAAAATTTAACTAATTTAAGAGATAAGTCATTTAGTTTTAAATTGCTCAAGCTGAAAATAGAAACATTGAGAGAGTTTTAATAGCTTTTATATAAATATATATTTATATATATAAATATATATATATTTATGCAAAATATCTCTTTTCTTTTTCATTTATAATTGTAATCATATTTTATCATAATAAATGAAAAAAATATTAAATAAAAGACAAGGTAAAATAAAAACCAGAAATATAGTTTAATTATTTTAAAAAATTATATTTTAAAAAAACTTAATTAACAATGACTTATATTTTGAAACATAAGGTAACGTACAAATTGCGGATTTCAAATCTTCTAATATACTGTTGTATAATATATACACTTAGTACACTAATAAAAAAAACTTACAAATATATTCTTATGTGTTATTTACCTATATTATCGATGGTAAAATGTTGCATAAAAAGCGTACTAAGAGAGCCTAAATTTTCCAATGGGTTAACCATAGCTGCATTGAGAGCCTTTTCATCCTCATCCACCTAACGTAATAAATCATGCAATGATTTGTTTTTAGACTTTATTTAGAACAACATTTTTTTTAAAAAAAAGGTTATTTAGATGTATTGAAAATATGAAAATGAGCAATCTACAAGGGGTTGAGGATTAAAACAAGAGAAATTTCGCCAAGGGAATTAGTAGTTGAGGATTTGACTGGGTATTTTGGGAAGATTAAAAGGCCATTTTGTGATTTTATAATAATGTGTTGTTTTAAAACTATAACTATGATAAAAATCTGCCTAATATGCTGAAAGTCTTTAATAATTGTGGTATAAGATGTATAATAATAAGATTAAAAATAAAAATCTAATTAAGAAAAGTAATTTAATATATCATCCACCATCCATTTAAATTAACATTTAAAAAAAATAAGAAATAAGGAATACTTACCGTGATTTCAATTACTTTTTTTAAAAAAAAATAATTATATTCATTTAGTTAATATCGCATTTTATAAAAAAAATTCATTATAACTTATAATATATTTTTTAAAAAATATATTGTAATCTTCTTTTTGCATCATTAATAAGTTAAATGAAGGGGGTTTTTTTTTTTTAAAAAAAAAGGGTATTTAAATGATTTGTTTTTCACTAAGAAATATTATTACATTTTTTAAATATCCTTTAGTGTACAATAAAATTAAAAATAAAAGGTAACTAAAAAAAATTAAATGTGTCGTCCGCACCCATCCAGTATAAAATAAAGGGATAAACATATGAATATTCTTTTTTCTTCAACTTTCAAGAAGTAATAATCAAAATTATTATTAATTTTTTTTATAATGTATTAGATAATTTATTTTTTAGTAATTGGAAATGTAAATATAGCTATTTAATTTTGATAGAAAAATATCTTTTAAACATCAAATCTTTATAAAAGAGATCTAATTTATATGTCTTTTAAAGAAATGAGAAAAAAAAAAAGTTTCATCACTATTTTTTTCCCAAAAAGTTTTTTATTTGCTAATTAATTAGATTAGTATTTTCTTTTATCTTTTTTCCGTTGAAATAAATATGGGACACTTGGCACTTATCTGAATAAGCTGCCTTTCTTTTATAATGATATAGATAGATAGATATAGATAATAAGGTGTATTGTAACTACCGTAGTCCTATACATAGATTCAATCCATAGAGATGCTATGGCGCAAATGACACACGAGTGTCTTAACTCATAAGATATCAAGCCAACAAGTCAAACACGCGAAAGTGCGCATTGTTGTTACCAATGTGTTGCTCTCTTTCTTTTTTCTTGTTGGACCAGCATTTTATCTTAGGGAAAAGGCATTTGTACAAAAAAATTGTGTATTAATATTTAATGTAATTAGAAGTGTATGACTGAAAATTTTTTATTAAATATTTATTGGAAAATAAAATTTTTCAATGAAATATGTAAAGTAAATTATATTTTGAAATAAAATTCATTAACTAAAACGACTAATAAAAAAAATGAAAGGAGTACAAACTAAATACATTTATAAAAATATCCTTGATCTTATTTCTATGCAAAAGTAAGATCTCTCTTTCCTCATTTATGTGTTGACGGATGTGGTGAGTTGAGGAATAAGAAATTCAGAAAGAAATCTGAACAGTAATTGGTGAACAGTTCTGATGAACAATAACTCAAACTTTGGATTATCCGTCAAAATTTGAGGTTTTTTTCGTTAATCTAACTTCTGAACTTGCCAGAGGTCTAGATAATGAAAATTGGGTTATTCTTCTCTAAATAAAACTTCAATCTAAAGTAGTTAAATAACGAAGAAAGAAAGAGATAAAACTCTGAAAATTTTCTAATCAGACTAGGAAATAGAAACCAAGTAAACTACTAATAGCTAAGTTATGTATTCCTATTCAGATTAGGAAATAAAAATTAGGAAGAAAAAAAAAACAAGTTTTTAAATAAAATTCTATCTAATTAATTAAATAAAATTATTAAATAATTCTGATCTTGCTCTGATACTTGTCATGCATCATGTGTTCTCTCTATCTTTCCTCTTTTTCTACACTTCAAATTTAATTACTGTTAATCCCGATACTTATTTAATTACAAA
Organism: Parsonsia alboflavescens; assembly: GCA_028571225.1. Classification (NCBI taxonomy): domain Eukaryota; kingdom Viridiplantae; phylum Streptophyta; class Magnoliopsida; order Gentianales; family Apocynaceae; genus Parsonsia; species Parsonsia alboflavescens. The sequence goes on from JAOXNR010053271.1 coordinate 4,688, forward strand.
CTTCATTTCAATACTCATTTGCCACCTTTTTACCTGGTATTTTTCCTACAAAAAGAAGACTTTTATCCTCTCTTTCCTCTATATTAATCCACCAATTCAATTAATTAACTAATTAAAAAAAATAAAGATGAAAATATAATAATAAAAAAAATTGTAAAATTTTTAGATCATTTAAAAAAAAAAAAAATCTAAACATGAAGTTTCTAGTTAACACTAAAAAAAATTGAAACATAATATAACAACTTAGCTATTATATGGAGTATTTTTTATGATTTAGTGTTCATCTAAATTTAATTTACAAATCTACCATATGAACTAATAGTATAACTAATGACATTCTTTACTTTGTTATGCTTTATTTTAAATATTTTTATTAGAATAGGTTAATCTTAGTAGTAATGATTTTGAAATGATATCCTTTCACATCATTCAAAAAAACTTGAATGGAAGTTTATTCTTTATTAGAGTTTTGGAAAATTTTATACATAAACTCTATCCTTACGTTGATAATTATTTATTGAAATAATGATGAAATTTAATATTTCTAAGATTTTTAAATAATTCAACGAAGTATTAAAAAATATTTCATATTGTAGTTTCTTATTTTTTAAAAAATAATATTAAAAAAATTAAGAATTTCCTACGTAAATAAAAACTCTTTTAATAAAGAGAAATGAGGAGTCAACATTTTTTATTAGAAAAGTAAGCACTATTTAGCTAGGTTAAAATGAAGAATTTTATAGAAGAATTAATATTTGTTAATAGAGTGTTTCCAACAAAAAAAAATGATTTGACAAACGCTAATAAGCTAAAATATTATTATTCCAGAGATTATTTCTACTTTTATAAATTATATATGACTTATGAGTTAATAAAAATACATATTAAGTCTAAAATACCAAGAAAATTATTCATCTAGATAACTTTTTAAAGTCCTTACTTAAAAGAATTTAATTTCTACTTAAAATTTTAAATTCTTTATGAAAATTAAATTCATAAAGACCTAAAAATATTCAATTTGGAAAATATTTAATCAACTACAAGCATATTTTAAATTAATTAAATTACATTTTTAAATTTTTAAATTCATTCCCCATCTATGTAAAATTATATATAAATTTAGTATAAAACATTAGATGTGATCATATTTTCAATTTCATAACAAGATTTGAATAAGAAAGGTTAACTAAATTAATCGGAAGATCAATTGTGTAAGGAAAAAAAACTTTGTAGTTAATCCCAAAATATCTATAAAACAAATAAAATCATTTTTTATAACTTATATATATAGGGTAATGCTATCGAGTGTTATGAAACTCAAATTATGGAATGTTTCGGTTAAATCTTTAATGGTCAATTGTTTTCAAAATTAACGGTTAATATTTTTTTTAAAAAAATAAATTTGATCCAGTATCCTTAGGGTTTAGTTTATCCTTTTAAAGTATATTATATAAAATATATTTACAAAAAATAAAATTTTTGTTAACTCCGTATAGAGTGCACAGTTAAGTTTATAACGATCAAAGTTAACGATTAACATTTGATTTTATTTTTAAAAAATAATTTTTTGTAAATATACTTTATATATTATATCCTAAAAGGATAAACTAAATCGTAGGGGTATCGGATGAAATTTATTTTTTTATAAATAAAAAAGTTAACTTTTAACTTTGACCGTTAAAGATTTAACAGTGTACTTTATAATATTCTCATGTATAAATATATATAAATATATAAACATATAAATTATTGCTCAATATTGTAAAGAAATTATATTGACACGTTTGATTAGATTAGATTGTATTCGATAGTTAAGTTTCTAAAAGGTAAGTCTCAAACTTAAGATTCTAATTTTTTATTTTTTAAACAGCATTTGATTGTAATGGGCTTGGGAATTTTTTAATAAAATTTGTGTTACATCTCATATTATTATATTAATAAAAATATTACACATTATTTTTTAAAATGTATTTTAGGGATTAAATTTTAAGGTGCTGATCTTTTAGAGACACATCTGAAGTTTTTTTTTGTTGATGTAACTAGAGTATGATATAGATTTTTAGCAATTTTATTCGAGAGAAATATTTTTTACATGGAAAAATAGGTAGACGTTAATGAGTATTAAAAGATTGATATTTAATGAGTATTGGAATTAACGTTTTCTTTAATGTAGAATGGATAGGAAAAAAAAACTTTAATTTGTATGGAAATAGGTAAAAGGGTATTTGAGTAAGAGAAATTAGTTTGTACATATTTTGTACTGAATAGTTTGTACGAATCTTTTTGATATTTTCTCCGAGTTCCAAAATAAATGATTCTTAAGAAGTACACACACCTCTCTCATCTTATCTATCTTATTTGTATTAGTTATTGAAAATAATAAAATAATAAATTAGTAAAGAAGTGAAAAGAAAATTAATTAAAATGATAGAAAAATTAATTTATTTATATTGTTTGTTTTGAAATGTGTAAATGATAATCATTTTGAAACAAAACATCCTTTTTAAACAGTAATCATTTTGAAATGAAGGGAGTACAGTACTAATCTATTTTATTTTAATTCATCTTTTTATACTTTGGAGTATGTAATATTATCTTTGTAATACAATATAAAGCGTTCGTCGTCATTTTATATGAATTAAAAAGTTTTAAATAATATTACATTATATAAAAAATACATATTTTCTCTCCCCTTAATAACTACAGTTTTTCTTTTATAATAAATGGATGAGTATATTAATGAAGGATAAGAGTAAAAAAAATTACAAATATATTAATAATCGCAAACCGACTTATATTGTGAAATAAATAAAACATTTCAAAACAAACGTAGAGTAATTTTTTCAACATTATCACTATTTATTTATCTTCCCAAGTTGCTTTACTATCATCATTCTCAACTAATATACAGTAAGTTTTAAATTACTTAATATAAAAGTATTTTAATCAATATATATATAAATATATATTTATATATATATACACAACATTTCCGGAATGTGCCTGTGACGGCATTGAAACAGCGTCGTTTTGCCATCTCTTCTCTTTTTTTTTTGTTCTTCAACCTTCGCACAGCAGCCTCATATGTGCTATTGTACCTTACAGCAAAGCTATATATATATATATATATATATATATATATATAAATGATTGAAAAAAATCATTTGGTTGATCATTGTTCTACACCCTTATACGGAGTACTATATATAATGTCATTTTTGGAGGTCTAGTCTTTTCTAACAACATTTAAAATGATGATAAATGTGAACTTTATGAACCACTAAGACAAACTTTTAAAAGGACGTCTTGTATATTTAAATTGAGAATATTTCTTACATTAAAAAATATATATTAATTTAACCTAATTAATATTGAATGTGATTGGAAAGTAAGATTGATTTTTTTTACAATTAAATGTTAGTTAAGAAAAAGAAAGTGGCTAAAAGTAATTTAAGCGATTTCTATTATGAAATATTCTTTTCGTCACTATTTATAAATGATCAGTAGTTATTTTGTCAAAATTAAGATAGTGATGAGTTTTTTTTTTCTTTTTCTTTTCTTTCAAAAATGGCATTTATTTTGAAACGGAAAGAGTGTTAAACTTGATTTTTTTTTCTTTCTAAAATTTATTATTGAGTTTGTACAAATATATAAGTATTAATCATTAGAAATTTAAGACAGGGCAAAAATATAATGTATATGTGTAGATTACTTTATTAAAAAGACATTTGTCCATTAATGATAGTAATTGTTATCATGTATCAAAATACCTATTGAGAATCGCTCTAAAAGATATATATACCCTCTTGCCATTTAAACTTACGTTAAATTCATGATCTAAAATCATCAAAAAAAAATTACAGAGATGCTTAATACTCTCTCCGTCACTATTTATAAGTCACTAATATTCATTTTTTCAAAATTAAGATAATATATATTTTTAAAATGTTCTTATTTATGATTATAATCAAATTAATAACAGTGACTTGGTAAAAGAGAGATAAACCGGGATAATATAATAAAAAATTAATAAAATACCTAATAAACTAACAACAATAACAAATAATTAATGATAAGTAAATTAGAATGACTTATTAAAAGTGACGGAGGAAGTCAGTAATTTGTTTAAACAATTGAAGTAGGTACCATATATGCTTAAGAATCTTAGATTAACTTTATTATCCTTTCGCATCAACAAATATTCCCTCCATCACTAAATCTAAATTATTTTAACTAACTTTTCTTATCACTAATTATAAGTCATTATTATTAGTTATTTAACATTTTAAAGGTATTTTTTATATATTACTATGGTCACTTTATTTTTTTTATAACATATAAATAGAGGCATTTAAAGGAAAAAAAATATATTTCCTTAATTTTTAAAAAATGATAGCTAATAATATATTTTGTGACGTGGGAATAGTAATGAGCCATGGCCAAGATGAAGCAGGCTGCCGATGCGTGGCCATGACCGTTGAGATGATAACGTTGCCCTTGTTTTCCAATTTGCAGAATTCTTCCATCTTTTATATGACAGAAAAATCCTCCATTTGCTGAAGATATTTTTGGAATGCCCTGTACCTTATGTTCTGTTGGAATCGAGATTCAAGGGTCGTTCGTACTCAATATTTAGTAACACACCGTTTTTTAGATTGGATTGAACTAATAGGTTGATTAGTTAGATAATTGCTCATCAAATCGACTTAAAAGATGATATTGAACCATTTTTCATCAAAATCATCATTTTATGAAAAATCGGGATGAATCAATCGATTGGACCAATGAATCGATAAATCGACTAATCTAAAATTGAATTGATAGATTTTTTACAAAATTCAAATTTGTCCAAATTTCAAAAAAAAAAAAAACTTTAATATTAAATCATTCTTCATTCAAATCATAAATTTACTCATTTTTGTTATTTTAAAATAAGAAATTTTACTCAAAATATGCTTCATTATCAAATATTAATAATAAAAAAAATCTTATAATCTTCAAACTTTACCCATACTAAAACATTATCATTTTTAAATTCCTATAAAGTAGAACTTATGATTATTAATTATAAAAAACTATTATTATTTTTATATAATATTACTGGTTTAATTATGATTCAATTGCTTTTTAATTACGATTAAACTATTAAACCGTAAACTAGTAACTTTTTCAATTCGATATCCGATTCGATTTTTAAAACATTGCTTAGTCATTCCACTTCCACTTCCGATGGGGCAATGTGTGTGAAAGAAGGCAAAAAGGAACTCCGGGTAAATTAGTACTCCCTCTATCACTAAATGTAAGTCACCGTTCATCATTTTGTAAGAATTAAAATAACTTTTTTTTCCTCCCTAAAATGTGCTTTGATTACTCTTCTAAAAATTTGAACATCCTTTCGCGATATATCATTAAAGGAGTAATATAAAAAAATATTATTATATACCTAATTGACTAACAATAATGATTTATAATTAGTGATAAAAAAATTAATTAAAATGACTTATATTTAATGAATAAATTTGGTTCATTTTAGCAGTCCCAACCAATCATGCTAGCAATGCAAGTTATTCTCCTACAAAAAGATATGCGACTTTTTTTATTTGAACAGGCAATAATAAAATAAATATTTCATCCGTTATTAAATATAAGTTTTTTTAGCTATTTTTGTTGTCAAGATATATTATGAAATAGTGTTTAGATTTTTAACAAGGCAATTAGAGGACATTTTTAAAAAGAAAATAAAAGGTAAAATTGCTTATTTTGTCCAATAACTTTTATTTTTTGACCATGCAAGTTCAAATATTTTTTTTTTGCTAGTGGGAGTCCACTAATTTTTTAGAGGGTGGCCGTATAGGTAATTTTCACTAGAAAAATTCACTTTCCAATCATTTTTTCCAGAAATCATATTATATATATATATATTTATTTATATATTGTCAAAAGGGACAAATCTGTTAGTTCACTATCCACCCATCATGGTATTAATAATAATAAAAAAAGATGCCCCCAGGGGCATAGACGAGTTGGTAAGACTGACGTGACGTTTGGTTAACTCCAGCGACAGACGAGGGTTCGAAACCTATCGGGAGTAGAACTTAAACTCTAAACAACGTTGGCTCTGCCAACGGCCATTGTCCCCCGTTGCGTCCTCTCCGTCAGTCCTCTGCCCACTCGTGCACATCCCTCGATTTACCCCCATTCGCACAAGGGGCCTCCGTGCCCGTGGGCGGGGTTTCGCCTGCAAGTGACTTCCCCCGGACACCAAAAAAAAAAATAATAATAAAAAAAGATGCCCTAGGGGCATAGACGAGTTGACAAGGTAAGTGTGAAGTTTGGTTAACTTCAATGATAGACGAGGATTCGAACCTAGATAAGGGTATTGTCTCGAGCTAGTTTGACAATTGGACAATATCCCACATTGACAACCTACTCATTATGTAGGGGTTGATCTCCCATAACCAATGGAAAGGGTTAGCCTCCTCGTTATGTAGGGGTTGATCTCCCATAATCAATGGAAAGGATTTTGCTTATAAGGAACTTTTTCTTTAAAAAAAAAATAATAAAAATAATAATAAAGACATTCCCCCAAAGTCCCCAGCAACCCTCGAGTCCGTAAATCCTAAATTCTCCTTTCTACCTCACGGCAGCGCATCCTTCTGCGCCAAAATCCCAAATTCAAATCTCAAAAAAAAAATTATTTTAAAAAAGGAACCCTTAAAGGGACAGGATGGCAGGCGTGCGTTAGTGTGGATGACGTGTCACTGTCGTCAGCCACAACCGCCATAGAAAGCACCATCAACATAGCAGAGACAATAAATTTACTATTCGACATTTTTGCTAAAAAAAAAAATGCCAACTAGAATTCTTCTTGATGTTGGTAATTAAATTCCTTCTTGCTCTGTTCTCTGCAAATCTGAGTGAGGAGGAAACATTGAGAATGTGATTCAACTGGTAGAGGAATTTAAACAAGAATTAAGAGAGAGAGAGGGAGAAAGGAAAATTTTCTTTGGGTGAAATGCAAGGGCATGTGGCTAGGGGTGAGCAGCGGGTTGGTTAATCGCCTGATCCAAACTGATCCGACCTCAAATGGATTGAGATGGGTTGAGTTTTTTGGTTAATGGATCGGTTTGAAACCGAATTGATTTACAGTTGGGTTCGATTCGATTGGGTTTTATGATTGGAAAAAAATCATCGGTTAACCAATGGTTTTTTTACTATTACAGGCGTAAAACACCATATTTTGCCGACTTAGCTCCGTGGCAGAATTCCTGGTTTTAGATTAGGTGGTCCTAGTTCGATCTCCACAAGATACCATTTTTAATTTTTTTTATTTTTATTTTTCTTCTATAACTATTCTTTTCGTTCAACTACCGCATTCTTCTCAGCACCAATATATTTTTTTCCTCCATTATTTGTAATTTGTATTTGCATTTTTTGAGATAATAATTCTTTTAATTTTAATTTTAATTTTTCTTCTAATTTTTAATATTTCATCTTAATTTTTTTCATTTTTATTGATAGATTATGAAATTAATCTTTTTTCCCCACACGGTGCAATTTTGATTTATTTTTATTTTTATTTTTCTTTTGAAATTATTCTTTTCTTTCAGCTACCGTTTTCTTCTCAACACTAATACATTTTTTTCCCCATTATTTGTAATTTGTATTTGCATTTTATGAGATACTAAATGTTTTTTTAATTCTTTTAATTTTAATTGTAGCTTTTCTTCTAACTCTTAATATTTCATCTTAATTTTTTCCATTTTTATTGATAGATTGTGAATTTAACCTTTTTTCCCAAAATTTTTTGTAATTTTTATTTTTCCTCTGAAATTATCCCATTTTTTTAACCTTGATAAATGATACTATTTATGGCCTGTTTAAAGAGTATTAAGGCATTGTAATTCCCCAAAGTTATTTTTTGTGAACTATTTGGAGATTAGACCATTCAGAGTTATTTTTTATGTTATTATTGCAAGTTTTTGTTATAGTTTGAAGTTTGAGACATTTGGATTTTATTTCATCTAGACGTTGGGTAATTTCGGTTATCCGAATAAAAACCAAAACCGAACCAACTATAGGTAGGGTTGGTTTTGGATTTTCTCCTTTGGAAAAAATACTGAAGCAAACCGACTTTAAAAACCGAAATCGATCCAAGCTCACCCCTACATGTGGTGTTAGATGATGTTTCTTTGTTTGAAGGAATGGGTGCAGTGGTGCCTTGATGAAGGAAGGAGAATTTGAGATTTTAGGGATTTTGGGGTTGATGGGGATTTGGAGGGAATGTTTTTTTTAAAATTTTTTTATTTTTATGATTAGAGTTATTATATATTTCAGGATTCAACATTTCACAGTTTGAAAGCTTTAACCCTTAACATTTTCTCTTTTTTTGCCTTTTTTATTCCTAAATAATTTTAGTTGGATATTTTGATCATTTTGACTTGATTTTGTTTTTATATATAAAAATCATTGAATTTGCGAGCATATTTCAGTGAACATGTAAAGCGTTATCATTGTGATGAAGTGTAATGACAATAATGCCCTTTTAATTTTGGTTAGATTATTATTGACTTCAAAATCCTGTGATTTTTTTGAAAAATTTGTCAAAAGGATCAAAATATCCAATAAAAAATTATTTAAGATAAAAAGGGTCAAAAAAAAAAAAAATTATGGACCAAAGCTTGTAAAAGGTGAAAGGTTAAGTTCTGAAATATACAATAACTCATTAGTATTATGATAGGTGAATAGTGAACTACCAGATTTTCCTTTTTTGACAAAAAAAAAAAAAATAAAATATGACTCCGGGCGAAAATGATCGGAAAGTGAACTTTTATGGTGAAAAGGACCTATATAGTCATCCCAAAAAAAATTAGAGGACCCGACAAAAATAAAATGATTTGGATTTGCATGGTCAAAAAATAAAAGTTATGACGACTAGATAAGTGATTTTGCCAAAAAAAAAACACCCTCAATTTTTTTGTAAAATAATTATCCATAATTTATATTTAGTGATAGATAGACTATAATAACCGAACACACGAACAATTATCACATATTAATGACTAACTCCCTTAATCACTATTTATAAGTTATTTGAGTTAACTTTTCTATTATTAAATATAAGTCATTGTTATTAATTTATTAAGTATTTATTAATTTTTTTTACTATATTATCCTTATTTCGTTCTTTTTAATGATTAGTGTTATTATTTTGATTAAAATTATAATTAGAGATATTTTAATGAAAAAATATTATCCTAATTTTGATAAAATGATCATGAATGATTTATAAATAAATAATTACTCACTAAGAATGAAAAAGTTACCTGTTGCCAGAGTCATCACATTGGATTCGTGCGACTGTACAAGCTGATCGAGCTGTTACTTTCTTACACCCTTTGTCCACGCCATCAACAATTTACCAATAATCTATAATTTTATTTAGATGAAATATATGAAGTTTTATATGAATAAATATTTTAATGATACATATTTTTTAAAAAATAAATATAATATATATTAATTTTTATTATTATTATCATCATCTTAAAATGTTAATTATAAAAATTTATGGAGAGATATTTAAAAAGGAAAATTATATATATTCATTTTAGAATTTACTCAAGTGCATATAGAAAGTAAATTTGATAGACATAAAATTCACTTTTTTGCTTTCATCCTTTTTTCCGACAACCAAACACAAAAAAAAAATTTCTCATTTACTTCTTATTCATTCATACCAAATAAAATAAAATAAAATAGAATTACTTAATCTCCTTCCTGTTATATTAGTATGCCCTAAAGCATGTAATTATCTTATTGATAAATAATATGTTTTATTTATTTATTGTCTTCCT
>JAOXNR010053272.1:0-14542 GCA_028571225.1 Parsonsia alboflavescens
TAAAGGTAAGTCACCCTACTTAAAGGAGACTAATGTGTTATGACCTTTGTTCGATGGAACGCCCAATTCCATTAATCGGCCAAGAACTAATTCCTTATGATTTAAACTTCCAGTGATCCGTCCCTTACTATGCTGAACATACCAACACACAAAACACCTATTTAAATCAATTTGGACTTTATTGCATGTTATGTTAATGTGTAAAAAATTACTTATTAAGATTATAGTATTTTACACTTTTTCTCAAAATATGATAGCCTTTTTTCTCATAAATCCCAACAGAAGGGCATTCCAAAAGCAAGAATCTCGAGTTGGACACAGCTAAAGGAGCTATTCCTGCAGAATTACCAAAGCAGCACAAGGTGCGAAAAGGATATTAACGACCTCTTTCTCATTAAGTAGAAGGTCGAGGAAAGCACCCGAAGCTACTACGGTTGTTTCAACAACAAAGCAATGGAGATTGAGCAGAAACATGATGACATCTACATCACTGCTTTCAGGCAAGGATTGCAAAAGGATATGTAGCCCTCAGACAGGCCGAGGAGCCAGTAAAAACTATCAAGAAGTTGCAGAAGCTCCTAGAAAAGTTGATCAAGGCTGAAGAAACAACAGTCCAGAAGAAGATCCTTGGCTTTAGCTCAGCTCCTGAAAAAGACAACAAAGGCCAACCAAAGAGCCTTCAAAAACCAAAGCGGGATAGGAAAGACCCTCACTCAAAAGAAGGGACCACAAAGAAGAGGAGGAAGACCGTCCCCGACCTCGTGACTACTCCACTGAAATCATGGTGCTTATGGAGAAGAGAGGTCTCTTGAAGCCGCCTAGGCCTCTCAAGAGTCCTGTGGCTAAAAGGGACCCAGCCAAATTCTGCAACTATCACAAGGATCACGGTCATCTCATAGAGGATTGCTTCAACCTCAAGCGTGAGATTGAAAAGCTAATAAAATAGTGCCATTTGCAAAATTTTTGGCCAAGAATGCGAGACCTGCAAACCCACCACTGGCAGCTCCGCACGACCAGGGACCCCCAGTTGGTGAGATAGATGCCTTCGAAAGGAGGTCTAGGCAAGCTCAAGGGGGGGATTCAGAACCCCTGACAGTACAATCCAGATCGGCGACTTCCTTGTGAGAAAAATATCGATGGACACTAGGAGTGCTGTCAATGTCCTGTACCGCAAAGCGTTCTATCAGATGGGAATTGATGGGTCCCAATGAAAAAAGGGACATGGAGGATGTGTGTGGACTTCACCACACTCAACAAGTATTGCCAGAAGGACTCCTACTCTCTTCCCAACATAGACCAGATATGAGGCTCAACAGCTAGGTACTAGTGGCTGTGTTTTCTAGATGCTTACAAGGGTACCACCAAATCCCAATGGCAGTGGAAGACGTGGAAAAGACCTCATTCCTCACAGAGGTTGAAACTTACTGCTACACTAAGATGGTGTTTTGATTGAAGAACGTGGAGGTAAAGTTCCAGCGAGCTCTGCACAAAGTCTTCAAAAACCAGCTCGGGAAGAACATAGAGGTCTACGTGGATGACATAGTTATCAAATCTATGACCTCTAAAAATTTCATCGAGGACATTAGAGAAACTTTCCAGACCTTGAAAGGTACACACATAAAGCTCAATCTGAAGAAGTGCACCTTCGAAGTCTCAGCAAGGAAATTCCTTGGCTTCATGATCTCGGAAAGAGGCATACATGCCAACCCAAACAAGATCAAATCCTTGCTGGATATGGAACCTCCCAGAAACCTCAAGGAGGTATAGAATCTAGTAGGGAAGACAGCAGCATTGGGGTGCTTCATTAGCAAAATGGCGGACAAAGGGGAAAAATTCTATGGCCCCATAAAGAAGCCGAAGGACTTTTAGTGGACCTAAGACTGTTAGACAGCATTCATCAAACTGAAAGACTTCTTGGGAAAGCCTCCTCAACTTATGTCTCCGAGGCTAGGAGAAGAAATTTACATGTGTCTGATTGCAACAGGGAAGGCAGTTAGCTTATTGTATTAGTAGAAATTACAGGTCAGCAATTATCTGTTTACTATGTTAGTCAATTGCTTTGAGTTCCAAAGACTAGATATTCGGAGCTCGAGAAGTTCTTGTACCTCATTATTATTACCTCCAGGAAATTAAAGCCATATTTTGAAGCTTACCTAATAAGAGTGTTAACGAATTTGCCATTGAAACAAGCTCTAGCCAAACCCGAGCTATCAGGCAGGATAATGAAATGGTCTCTTGAGCTCTTGAGACACCAAGTCCAGTTTAAGCCAAGGAAATCAATTAATGCACAAGCTCTTGCAGACTTTGTGGGGGAATGCACAAGGGTTCAGCTAGAACTTGCATGTAACTGTGAAAATAATGTTTGGACAATGTATACAGATGTTTTAATGGAGAAAGAAAATTCAGGTGCGGGAATAGTACTGATCAGCCCTGAGGGAGCGAGAATCCGAATGCGAAGCTCTCTTAGCAGGTCTAAGGCTTATAAGAGCTCTCAAAGTGCAGAAATTGCACATCAAAATAGACTCGCAAGTTATAGCCAACCAAGTTGCTGTAGAATAAGAAGGTAGAAAGGACAACATGGTCAAATATCTCAAACAAGTAAAAGATATCACCACCAAGCTCGAGCATTTCCTTATTAAGCAGATACCCAGGGACCAAAATGTAGAGGCAGATGCACTGTCCAAAGTCTATCGAGACATAGCCAAGACTAATGTAGAGCTACTGGTGGAACAGTTGCACTCTTCGAGCATACGCCTGGACGAGGGCCTGGTGATAAAGGATCAGGCAGATTGGAGATATCCAATCTACAGATTCCTCAAGGATGGTGACCTTCCACAGGACCCAGAAAAAGCTTGCTAAGTGTGGAGATGGTCCCCTCACTATGTCCTGATAGGGAATGACGAGGTATATAGAAGGCTCTACACCTGGCCATTACTCAAATGTCTAAGTCAAGGAGAGGGACAATACGTCATCAAAGAGGTACATAGCGGAATATGCGAATCACATATAGGAGCAAAGACTGTCACCAAGAAAATACTAAGAACAGGATATTACTAGCCATTAATGGTTTCAGACACTGAGAAGAACATACAGAAATTCACAAGCTGCCAGTTGCACCGGAACAAATCACATGTGCCCCCGCCAAGGTACCAATCCATCAACTGATTGATACCTTTTGACGTCTAGGGTATTGATATTCTCGGACCATAACCAAAAGAACTGAGGGTCTCCAGTTCCTTATTATTGCCGTAGAGTACTTCACTAGATAGGTTGAAGCAGAGCCGTGGCAACCATCCCATAGCCAAAAGTCCAGTCTTTTGTCTGGAGAAACATTGTGTGAAGATTCGGGATTCCTCGAGCTATAATATCGAACAAAGGAAGGCAGTTCATTGGCCAAGACATTCTGCGAAAATTTAAAGATAGGACAGAGATTAACCTCTACATCTCATCCTCAGGCCAATGGGCTTGTTGAGGTCATCAATAGAACCATCATGGAAGGACTCAAGAAGAGACTTAATGAGCTTGAGAAAGAAGGTCACAAAACTGCTTAGCCAGATGATATCCCAAGCATCTTATGGGCATATAGAACAATGCCCAGAAAAGCAACTGGAGAAATGCCATTCGACTTATGGTTTGGTGCAAAGGCAATGATGAAGGTCGAGGTTGGCATGAAGTCTTTAAGACTGAATAAATATGATTTACTCTTAAATAAGGGGGAGAGAAGGGCAGACCTCGACCAACTTGAAGAGGTCAAAAACAAAGTAATGGAAGCAGACAGAACCTACAAAAGACAGGTGACAAATTTTTTCAACAAAATGTTGAAAACAAGACATTTCACAGTGGGAGAAATGGTCCTCAAAAGGTCAGATACTGGCAAACAGGGCCAGCTGACCAAGCTGCAAGAAAGCTGGGAAGGACCTTACATAGTCAAAGAGGTCCACAATAGAGGGAGCTATAAGCTCGCTAATCTCGAAGGAAGACAACTCCTGAGACCTTGGAACATTTGCCACTTAAAGAAGTTCTATGCCTAAAGTTGATTGAGACATTGCAGACCTCGAGAAGCCAATTAAAGGCATCGTGGTAGCCTCAACAACTCAATGGTGACCTCAACAGCTCAGTTTGAACAAAGCACAAATTAAAGCTAAGTTTTTAAAAAGACTTATGTGGATATTATGCCTATGCTAATTGCCTTAGTACCAAAATGGGTCAAGTACATTATGCAATTATTGAAAGACTGCTAGTGTAAAACGCATAGCATAGCTAGAAGAGATGAAGCTGTTATACAAGAAAAAAAAAGGGGAAAAAAAAAAGGACAAAATTCCACAAACAGACCTTTATAGATATTCAGTGTGTATGCAGAAATTATAAAATGCTAGAATCATAAAGAACTAAATGTTTCAAGGCCCTATTCTATTACAAAATGGATTCTCTATGGGGAAGGGGACAAAGAGGAGCTTGAAATCTCCACTGTTGGCCCCGATGAAGGACTCCTAAGCATCGCATCCCACTCAATTCTCCGCCCTGCAACAGCTCGAGCCTTGTGGGCAGCAACCTGTATTCTCCAAGGAGCAAGAGGGACAGAAACTTCAATGGCTTGGGTTGGGGCAGACGTAACAGAGGAAGAAGCTTCACCACTACCCTCAGCTCCTATTGTGGCGCCTCCACCTGTGGGGACTATGGTAGAACCAGATCGGTAGAGCCACTACGCATCAGTCAACACTACTGAGATAAGAGGAAGAAATTGTTAGTATAAAGATTACCAAAGGAAACAATCTAGACCAATGTTGCTGCTTACTAGAATCGGTTATCCTCTGGCTTGTTCTGACCGATGGGAGATTGCGTAGAACTCCTCTTCATAAACCAATAGCGTTATGGAAAGACCTTGACCAAACCTCAGAAGTGCATCCCACCCTGGCCCCATCAGAATAGACCAATCCCATCAGGAAGTCCCCATGCTGCCTCAGATCAGGGGTCAGATGGGGAAGCTCATTGAAGAAGAACTAGTGTAGATTCCAGCTCGGATATCTCTACACTAGATTATTTGAAAAATGAGCAAAAAAAAAGTGCGACTTCCATTCCCCCACTAATCTGTATCGAGGGACAAACCTAGGGTACCCTTTGGAGGAGCTGAAGATTGATGGAGCCTTCAGTTTGAAGAAGCATCAAAAGTGCTCCAGTGAAACTGGAACTCTATAAAGATGACAAGTCGCTATGAAAGCGATTACCATCCAAAGAGAGTTTAGCACGAGCTGGGCTAAGGGCATATCCCAAAATAAGACAATGTCAAAAAGAAAAGAATGGAGAAAAGGGAAAAGAATTCCCCCCCCCCCCCCAAGGCTGGAGTGGCAAAGAACTATGCGTCCCACACGTTTGCTGTAAGGACGTTGGTTTCCAATAGTAGTGGTAAAATTGCCTATCTCCAATCCCATCTCCCTATGAATCTCCATAATATCAGTTGCAGTCAAGGAAGAAGACTGTGAACCAACCCCAACCTGAAACAGGTCATAGGCCAATATTGGCACAGGAAAGGCCTAGGACTAGAAAGGGGGAGAATAAAAAATCCCATTTTCCATTGAGTCAATGGAAGAAGACTCAGCTTCAAAAATGACAAACATTTTTGAAAAAATTACTTAATTGAAGACTCAAAGTAAACAGAAGCAAAGGAGAAGCAGAAAAAGGAAAATTAATGCAAAAGTGTTGAAAGGCTACAGAGAAGTTCAAAATCGGTAGAAGATTTTTGATATAGGTAACATCAAAGTCCTGTTGAAATTCCGGGTAGAGACAGTTCGTTTTCGGCCAAAGTGAGTGGCACAACCTCCCAGAAAGCGAAGAACTCTTCAATTTTTCCCTCCAAGAAGCTGAAGGGGGTCGCCTATCCAAAAGCTAAAAACGCTTCAGTCCCCAAGCAAAACAAAATAAAAGCGAAGTGACTTTCCAGTTTAGACCGCCCATTAGTTTTTTACAAAAACTAAGGAGATGCATTTTCTTCCAGAAATAGTCGTTGCGAGAAAATGGCACCACCTTTCAAGAGCCACGACCTCTAGATGGTAACTCTTAATACCTGAAGGTTAGCCTCACGAGCAATTGTAAGAAAATGGCTCGACCTTTCAAGGGTCACTACTTAGAAATGGTAGCCATTAATACCTAAAAGTCAAACCCACGACCTAGAGATCGTAATTGCTAATGCTTGAAGGTAAAGCCCCTGACCTAAAGATGGTGACTTCTAAAGCCTGAAAGTCAGACTTGCGACTCAGAAACTGTAAATTCTAATACCCAAAAGTCAAAATAGCAAGTCCCGAGGTACGAGTGGGCAAGCAACTCCTACCATCGACCTCCCAGATCACGGACTTAGAGGTCACCGACCTCCAAATGAGCACAGCAGAGGCCTCACTAGATCATGGCCTACGACCTGGTGAGTCCTACGGTTCCACTCTTGCTCATGTACCTTCCATGTCGTGACCAAGTGTACGCAACTCTACTTGAGGCTGAAAAACAATTAGCTAGCTTGCAGCTCTCAATTAGAGATGCAAATGGAAAGGTACCCCCAAAGTTAGCCATTACAAAGAACCAACGAACCACTAGTGGCTGCGACTTGAAGATGGTAATTTAGGCATCAACGACCTCCGAGCTTGCTAGGCCTAAAATTGGGTAATGATGGGTGAAACCGGTATGACACGATAAACGGGCAGGACCCGAGCAACAGTCAACCCAACTAGGCCAAAGGCCCCAAACCTTTAATACCTGAAAGTCAGAATCATAGAGTTAACAAGGATGAGTGGGCAGCAACTAGCAACCTCTGACCTCCTAGATCATCGACCAAGAGGTAACCTACCTCCTGAATGAGCTCGAGCAAAGGTCTTGCTAGACCCCGACCTCCTACTTGGCAAGCTCCGATGTAACTTATAAATCTTCCATACCACGACCAATGGTGTGACCTCACCAGAAGAGATGTTCGAGACTCTGAGCATCTACAGGGTGGTCGAGAAGTTGGTCTGAAGGTCAGTTAGTGAGCTCGTAGCTCTCAACAGAAACATGAATAGCAAGATCTCTCGTCCTAGGGAAACTCTACGATTCTAGGAGCAATTGACGGGATTCAGCGAAATCCCACAGTTATCCTAATTGCCTACGGTTATGTACTAGGGAGCAACAATCTAGGAGGTAACGGACTTTCTCTTCTACTTAATAACAAAACACACAATCGGTCTATGGATTGAGAGATAAAAGAGGAGAAAAACACACTGAACTAAAAAAGGTCTTTTACCCTTTGATTATCCCTCAGAATACTAACTTAAGCGTCGGAGCTCTTCCTCGGGCAACAACCCACTGTGGTGACCGTTCCCTTCATTTCTTAAGTTGCTGATTGCAGAGCTTTATCAGGATCTGTGGGGTGATCCAATGTTCACTTCTGAGCCCCATCAATTTCTTATTCCATTTTAGGTTGTCTAGAATTGAATCTCTAATTACTTTAACTAGAAAAAATTTTATTAAAAAAAATTGATAATGAAATAGAGTAATTAACTAAGTCAGACTTTTTTAATTAAGATGGTGCAAAATCAAACTAGGATATTCAATTTCAACGGGGAGAGAGAATATTACTATTATCTACATCTACATCAAAAAATATTTCGTTGGCTTAATTAAGCCCACATGCGAACGTGCTGGTTTCCAACAACCTTATTTTGGTCTTGCTAGGAAAATTGATTAGTCTGATTTTAGGGTTATTTCATCATTTAGATTTTTCTTTTCTTTTACCAATAACCTTCAGTTAATTATTATTGACTAATAGAAGTATCTCGAATAATTGACAAGATTTGTGATGGGAGAAACAGATAGACCCCAGACAAGTCAGCATAAATGCGTAAGACTCGGACAGAAGTCAACCTAAATGGACCCAAGGCCCTAACCTTTAATACCTGAAAGTCAGACTCACGAAGTCAACAAGGATAGGTGAGTAGCGACCTGCTACCACCGACCTCCAAGGTCATCGACCTTCTAAATGAGCGAGAGAGAGGTACCACCAGACCTCGGATCACGACCTGGTAACTCCCAACTCGTCTCATACGTCTTCCATGGCATTACCAACTATGCACAACTCCTAGCAACCCCTATGAGTCTGCGATCACAAGGGACGACGTCCCAGAAGAGACAGTCGACACCCTCTATGTCCATACCCAAGTCGCAAAGTTGATCTAGTAGAGGTCGACTAGCGAACTCAGAGCTTTCGAACAGAGATGGGAATGGTAAGATATCCCAACAAAGTGAAACTCCACGACTGTAGGACCAGTTGGCGGGATTCTACATTATCCCACAACTATCTTAATTACCTACAGTCACGTAATGGCAGAGTCCTAATCGGAGAGGAAATTGATTTCTTTTATATAATCAAATCATAATTAGCCTACAAACAAAGGGAATAATCTTTTTGAGAATTAATTACACTCGATTACTCTAGGAATACTGACTTAGGCATCGGAGCTCTTCCCCAGGCCCAGGCCACCTCCGTTGACCATCTCTACTTTCTTCTCAGATTGCAGTCATTGATGTCATCACGGTTTTGGGGTGACCCGGAGTTCACTTTTGAACCCTATCACATCTGGCACCATCTATGGGAACCATACGAAAAGCTTAGCTTTCATCCCTACACAAAACAAATAAAAAGCCTGATGACTCAATCACAGCCCGCACACATTCAACCACTGCGTCGGGGCAGACCACCTGGCAAGACCCAACTACGCTTTGGCGGAACGATGCCTGAAGCCCCACTCCTGGTGGAATGCAATACCCCAATCTCTGCTGCACAATAGGAGCTACCACGACCATCACAATCTGGTCCATCTCGGAGGGCCCCAATGAACCCTCCATCTGTACAAGAGAGGCCTGAACAGGGGCACCCTGATCCTATTGCCAATGGCAATAATCCCAGGCTATAGAGATCTAGGAGAACACAAATATCGATTCCAGAAAATATACTGGAACTAATGGTGCAACCCTAGAAGGAATCTCCAACAGGAAAGATTATACATCTGCGGGACATACTCCAGTGCCCTCCCGGAGAAATTCACAACCACCCTGAGGCTAGGCAGAACATACACAGAATGCCCATCCTCTACCTAGAGCATGAGATACAAAGCAATGTGGACCTTTTGCAGCCCTCACCATTTGTCCAAAGTATCTGAATGGCTCAAATGCCGGCGGGTATTAAAGAACAAAACCTAGAGGCAAAATATGATGGCACAGGGGAACCACTGCAGCACATAGAAGAATATGTGTCTTACATGGAGATGTTCGAATTCCCTAAC
The DNA here is from genome assembly GCA_028571225.1 of Parsonsia alboflavescens. Lineage (NCBI taxonomy): Eukaryota > Viridiplantae > Streptophyta > Magnoliopsida > Gentianales > Apocynaceae > Parsonsia > Parsonsia alboflavescens. The sequence goes on from JAOXNR010053272.1 coordinate 9,300, forward strand.
CATGTTAAATGTAGAGCCTTTCAGTCAAAATTGATCAAGAAGGCCCAATCCTGGTTCAAAGGCATCCCGAAGGCAAGCATCTCAAGTTGGATGCAGCTGAAAGAGCTGTTTCGGAAAAACTATCAGAGCAGCATAAGATGCGAGAAAGACATTAACGACCTCTTCAACATCAAGCAAAAGTTTGGGGAGAGTACGAGAAGTTATTCTAGTCACTTCAACTGTGAAGCAGTGGAGATCGAGTAGAAGAATGATGCCATTTACGTCACTACCTTCAAACAAGGTTTGCAAGAGGGGTACATAGCCCTCAGGCTGGTCGAGGAGCCAATAGAAACCATAAAGGAGCTATAGTCGCTCCTAGAAAAACTAATCAAAGCTAAGGAAACAAAGGTCCAAAAGAAGATCCCTGGCTTTGCTTTAGCCATTGAAAAGACAACAAAAGGAGACCAAAAAGCCGTCAATCCTCGAAAAGGGACAGGAAGGACCTCCACTCAAAGGGATTAACTTCAGACAAGAAAAGAAAGACCATCCCCAACCTCGTGACCACTCCACTAAAAAACTTCACGAGCTGAAATCCTGGTGATCATGGAGAAAAGAGGTCTCCTGAAGCCTCCAAGACCTCTCAAAAATCCCGTGGCCAAAAGAGATCCTACGAAGTCAAGGACCATGGTCATCTCATGGAGGATTGTTTCGACCTCAAACATGAGATTGAGATTCTAATCAAAGAGGGCCACCTGTAAGAGTTCCAGGCAATGAACACGAGACTTGCTAATTCACCTCCAGCAGCCCCCCAGAATCAGCGTGCTCCAGTCGCTGAAATAAATGCCATCAAAAGAATTTCAAAACAAGCTCTAGGGGAAGACTCAGAACCGCCAACAGTGTCCCTTCAGATTGGAGACTTCCTGGTATGGGAGTGCTGTGAATATCCTGTACCAGAAGGCATTCGACCAGATGAGGATAGACAAGAGCGTACTGATAAAGTCGGACACAACTATAACAAGCTTTAATTGCAGCACGACCTATGCGGATGGGATCCAAAGTGTTGCAACTACAATCTGTGCGAATGACAAGGAGTTCATCGAGGTCATGGATTGGATGGTGGTCGACACCCATGGGACCTACAAAGCAATTTTGGGCAAATTTGGGGTCATGGACCTAAGAGCAGAAATCTCTTTGCTAAACTACAGCATGAAAATCCAGGTTGGAGATACCTAGATTGTCCTAGAAGGGGACGGATAGCTCGTCGCAGAAGGTTACATCACTAGAGGTAACAGGGAAAGCTCACCCAAGCTCGAGAAGGAAAACTGCATCAACCTCCCAAAAGGGAATGATGATTACAGAATCCAAGCAGCTAGTAGAGGAGACAAGGTATTCCTCAACCCAAAATTCCCTGATAAAGGGATAACAGTAGGAGAGTTGCTACCTAATAAAATCAAAGGGAAGCTTGTGGACTCCCTTCAAAAGTACATAAAAGTCTTTGCTTGGCAGCCTAGCGACCTCGAGGGGGTAGACCAAAAAATTGCTGAACATAAGGTAGGCCTCAAACCAGGGATCAAGCTAGTGAAGCAAAAGAAAGGGAAATTTTCCCTAGAGCGAAACGAGGTCATAGCTCGAGAAGTCCAAGCTCTTCTTGACTTAGGAATTCTAAAAGAGGTGGTGTACCTGGAATGGCTAGCCAATCCAATTATAGTCCCAAAAAAAGAAGGGGCATGGAGGTTGTGTGTGGATTTCACCACACTGAACAAATATTGTTAAAAGGACTCCTACCCACTCCCAAGCATCGATCAAATGGTGGACTCAACAGTTGGATATCAGTAGTTGTGCTTCCTGGATGCATATCAATTGTACCACCAGATCCCAATGGCAATGGCAAACATGGAAAAGACCTCATTCATCACAACGGTCGGGACATACTGCTATACAAAGATGTCGTCCGGTCTAAAGAACACAGGGGCAGAATTCCAGCGAGCTATGCAAAAGGTATTCAAGAATCAGCTATGAAGGAACATAGAGGTCTGCGTGGATGACATTGTGATCAAGTCTAAAACCTCTGAAGATTTCATTGAGGACATCAAAAATACTTTCCAGACCCTAAAGGCTACCTGCATGAAGCTCAACCCAGAAAAATGCACCTTTGGAGGTTCAGAAGTTAAATTCTTGGTCTTCATGATATCAGAATAGGGCATTAATGTGAATCCAGACAAAATAGTGGACATGGAACCCCCTCGGAACATCAAGGAAACCCAAAGCTTGACAAGACAGATGGCAGCACTGAGGAACTTTATCAGCAAAATGGCAAACAAAGGAGAGAATTTCTATGAGATCATCAAAAAGCCAATGGACTTCCAACGAACTGAGGACTGTCAAGTAGCTCTTGACAAGCTGAAAGAGTTCATGGGAAAACCACCTCAGCTTGTCTCTCCGAGGTTGAGGAAGCAGATCCTGATGTACCTCACTGTAATAGCAAAAGCGATTAGCTCGGTGTTGCTGGTAGAAAGGTCAAGTCTGCAATTCCCCTTCTAGTATGTAAGCCGATTGCTCAAAGGTCCCGAAGTTAGATATTCGGACATCGAAAAATTTTTGTATCTCATTATTGTTACCTCGAGAAAATTAAAGCCATATTTTGAAGCTTACCCGATAAGAGTATTAACCAATTTACCGCTAAAGCAAGCTCTAGCAAAACCCGAGCTATTGGGTAGGACAATAAAGTGGTCTCTCAAGCTCTCAGGCTATCAAATTAAATTTGAGCCAAGGATAACAATCAAAACTCAAACTCTCTTAGACTTTGTATAAGAATGCACAAGGGCTCCACTAGAGCTCACAAGCACCTATGAAAGTAACATCTAGACAATGTATGCAGATGGTTCCACGGAAAAAGAAAATTTAGGTGTGGGAATAGTACTGATCAACCTTGAGGGAGTAAGAATCTCTTACTCTATGAAGAAAAACTTCCCAACCTCAAATAATAAATCCGAATTAACGTTATTTTCGATATTATTAATATATAAAAGTACTGCCCATAGCATGATTATTTTCTTTCTCTAACAAAATGAACTTTAAAATACGTCAGGAAATATTACATGATAGAAGTATTACTGTATTTGATAAAAAAAAAATATAATAATAATACTTTTAATTAAATAATAATTAACATTCAATAATAATTTATAAATTAATTTAAAAAATCAATAATAAATTTATTTGAAACACCTTTGGATTAATCTATTTTTAAAGACCATGATTAATATACTACTTTGAAGCAAAATAGTATCAAATCAAGTTATAAAAAAAGATTATAATAATAATACTTTTTAATTAAATAATAATAAATATTCAATAAATTCAATACATAGAATTTACATACAATATAATTTATAAATTAATTTTAAAATCAATAATAAATTACTGGTAAAAACTATACTTTATTTGTCAAATTTTTCCCTTTTCCAAGATATATTTTTCAAATTTGAAACACCTTTTGATTAATCTGTTTTTAAAGACATTGATTAATACATTTATTTGAAACAAAATAGTATCAAATCAAGTTATAAAAAAAATATATTATAATAACAATACTTTTAATTAAATAATAATAAATATTCAAAAAATTCAAAACATAGAATTTACATAAAATATAATTTAGAAATTAATTTAGAAAATCAATAATAAGAGTTAAGCCAAAATTTGAAAAAAAAAACCACAACTTAACAAAACCAGTTTCATAGTGACCGCCAGTTTTGTTTCGAGACTAAATTATTGTCCCACATCACTAGGCTAAGAAGCTCGAATAGAGAATCTTGTATAAAATTGACGGATCATAAACTTAAAGTCTCATACCTTTCTAGTCCTTTTTGCTAAGATGATTGAGTTTAATATATGTGCTTATCAGTTTAATATCTTATATGTGGACTATCGGCCCACACAACGGCCCACACAATAATAAAACAATTTTTAGTAACTTTTTGTTGAGATTCTAAACTTTAGATTTCCTGATCAGTTAAAAAATTTACTATTGTATGGAATTAATATATAATACAAATAACTAATATAAATAAAATATAGTATAATATTAGTTTATTTAACATATAGAATATATATATTTTACAATAAATTTACAAAAAAAAAAAAATTGGTATGTTAAGGGGATTCTAAAAATGAAAAAAAAAAACTCCTTTATCTTCCCAAATATTAATAAATCAACTAAGTATACTTAAATCAAATATTATCTTACTCTTTTGTCATGAGATTTGGTCTGCTCATTGTGCTTTTGTCTATGCTGAGGAGTTGAATAATAGTGGTGGTATCATCCGTAAGATTAATGAACAACTGTTTCATATTCAGAAAGCCTATAATTTTTCCATTTTAAATCGATGTCGTCTGTAGTTTTTTGCTATGTAATGGATTGATTTCCACCCATTCAGGAGTAAGGTTCATTTTGTCCCCTCCTCTTTTTAATTCCTTTTAAATAAACAAGTAGGGGTCTGCCAAACCCCCCGTCCTTCTGGATGGTTTTCATTAAGGGAAAAAAAAAAAACTAAGTATACTTAAATTTTTTTTTGGGGGGGGGGGGATTAAATATTAAAATTTTCATTCTATTGAATAATTAAAAATTAAAATTTAATATATATATATATATATTACTAATTATTAGATAAATAAATATAAAAGACAAACCATGAACTTTGATTTTTATGACACTTATGAAATTTAAACAAATTTATATAGGAGTATCAATATTTTAATAATAAATTTAAAAAAGAAACGAGTGGCATGTTAGGGATTCTAGAAAAGAAAAGCAAAAAAAAAACTCTTTTATCTTCCCAAATATTATTAAATCAACTACTTGTTATATAGATTATTAATTCTTATATATATACGGATTTGCTAAGGAGCGCTCTTAATGGGTGCTCCAACCATTACCGTAACGGAATTCTTGCTCCACTTGGTTGGTTGCATGAGCGCTGTAGTAACAATTCCGTTACGGTAACGGTTGGAGGGCGCATTAAAACGCTTTCCGGCAAAACCGTATATATATAAATATATATATATATATATATTTATATATTTATATATACTGTGAACTTTTACTTTTTGGACACTAATGAAGTTTTGAAATTTAAACGAATTTATATAGGAGTATCAATATTTTATAATAAATGTACCCAAAAAAAAAAAAAATGTTATGTTAAGGGTAGTCTAGAAAAGAGAAAAATAAAAAGGTTTTTAATCTTCCCAAATAGTATTAG
>JAOXNR010053273.1:0-14540 GCA_028571225.1 Parsonsia alboflavescens
ACTCTTTCAAAGATTCCCCCTTTTTGTTACTTATTAATTGGTTTTATTTAAATTGAGATTCAATTCCTTGTGGGTTCGACCCTACTTGCCCCAACTACATTAGTTTTGGTTGATAGGTTTAGTTTGTTCGTATTACGAAGCACGGTCAATGATTCTGGAGCCGGTAATCCATCTAAAGATGCAAAGTGGCCTTCATCGAGGTAGGAGTGAGAGATGTGCCGATCAGTTGAAGTTGAACTTTCAAGGTTGTGCACAAATTTGGGTCTTGGAGAGATATGGCATAGTTTGGGAACAGTGTTAAGACAACACTTCCCGAGTTGAGCATAGTGATTATCGTGGCAATGACTGCCTGCTCATAGCTGAGTAATCTCGAATGTAAGCATGCAATTCGAGTAGTGATTGGGTGGCCCTTCCTGCCGTCATAAGTAAGAACAGGTCTGTTGCCACCAATGTGAAGGTGTGTGTAACCTTCGGCTCTCCATTGTGCCACCATCTCTGGGAGTACGTTAAGGGTAACATACTGCTCTTTGGAGGAGTACGGAATGTCGCACTAGTCTAGCTTAGAAGACTGGACATACTGCTTTGTCTTTGGGATTGTTGATTTAAGTAGCTGCCGGATAGATCTGATACTTGAAGGAAACGATCCTTTCTTTTTGTAAATGTTATATGGACTCATAAGAGGAGGGATTGCTTCCTCTACAGAGACCGCATCTGGAATAGTAGTGTATTCTACTAGATTACCTATGTATTCTACTAGATTACCTATATTTGTAGAATGTAAAGAACGTTTAGGTAGAGACAAAGAACTAGAAGTATTTACGAGTTGAGAACTAGAACAAAGACTCGAAGTGTTTTCCCTGACTGGTTCCTTTCTCTCCCTACTCTCTCTCTGTCATCCCTCAGAATCTAAATATAGTTATTTCTTCCCCCCAGCAAAACCAAAGTTTGCATACCGAAACGTTGCGCTCTGGCTCTGATATGAACGGGGTTCAAGCACCCACCCTTGACACAGCTCATGAGTACTTCTCTTTCCCCTAGATGCCCTTAAGGGATAGTATTTGCGCTCACAATTATGGCTGTTATAGATCACCAATAACTGTGGATTACTAACATGATTCATAAACTCTTTTTGGAATTCAAAAAGATTTTGGGAGAGAGATCGAAAGACTTAGAACACCATTGAAAGGAAAACACTCATGATATTATTGAACGGAAATATTTACAGTAGACACTCTACGAAAAAGAAACTCAAACTTAGAAAACCCTAATGACCCAAATTCCTATGCAAACTTGATCTGTCCCTCACTTGTTACTTGGCTTCCATTTTATAGAACAATGGCAGACTTACATATTTGTTAGGACCAGTTGTATAACTCAATACAATACAACATGTAAGAGAAAATCATGCAACACATAAGAGGAATACAACATGTAAGAGGAAATCATACAACACGTAAGGGAAAATACAAGGGAACAGAAACCCTAAATGGACACGTAAAGTAAAACAATACTACAAGACAATAGAGACTATTAGAAACTTGAAACCATAGCTGGCAAATGGCTGATGAAGGTCGAATCTGCATCGCTGTTTTGCCATCAAAATTATTCATGAAGGACACCTGGAACACTTGATCAAAGCAAATCTGGAAATTATAGTGCTTCAGTTTGAAAATGCTGCTGTTCATTAGGATGGCTTGGTTGTGTAGTTCTTGCGTACTGGACAACTACATTTCTTGCATGAAGGCTGAGGACACAAGGCTGAACCTAAGACAAAAAATGGCTGAGCTGGAGGAGAATATGTAGCACTTTAGTCTGGAACACACTGTTGAAGACATGGCTGATTATTCATGACTTGGCTGCTTGCTTCTTGCATGAGGGACAACTCTTTATTTCTGAACAAGCTGGAGGAAACTTTGGGACAAAAGACTGAACGAAATACTGAAAGGACTGAATGAAAGAAAACATTTCAATAGTAGAAAATTCCTTTGGCAGAAAATTTTGAAGGTTGGAACTTTCTGTTTGACATGCTTTCTTTCTTGGCCGGTCTTGCTACTAAAAGAAGAACTAAAAGCTGAGATCATGATACTAAGAAACAGTAAATAACCCATGTGATCTTCGGCTAAAAGGAATAACCAAGATTCTAAAAAATTTTGCTCCATGTGAACGATGAAGTGCAGAAAATTCAGAGGCAAAATGGGAACCCATTTTGGTCGAAACTTATTGCATGATGTTGTTGAGTTTTTCTTTTCTTCTGACATATACTTGTGGCTGATTTCGAACTGTAGCTACAAATTAGAACTTCATGGTTGGGACATGTGACGTTGAGGGTGCTGGACTACTGGGATAAGCTTATGGCTTCTTGATGTTGAAGCTACTAAAGGACACGACTGGCTTATTTTTTCTTGACAGAGGCTCTGGAACAAGGGACACCATTGATAATCCTCTGGAAAGGAACTTTCCAGTGTGCGGGGAACCCATCCCAAATAAAGTTTTCTTCGGGTTGGCTATCTTGCTCAAAGATGTCCGCATAATCTGTGCTTGGTGGTTCCTGGGGAACATTTTTGGACTTCAAGTGGGCAAAAAGCTCATCATGAGCTAGACTCATAAATGCCTGGGATAAGGATTCTCTGGATAGGGTCCATTTGCTGATCCGCGGGGAAGGCATAGGCTTGTAGTAAATCCTTTGAAACTCTCTGTGCCTTGCCATAAGATAGTCTAAGTGTACAACATACACTTGATGTATCCTTGTTGGACTACCTAGAAGATTTTGGCAGCAGTCATCGTACCACTCCTGAGATGACTGAAAGAGAGTAAGATAACGCCATAGCAAAGTGTTACCAAAGTGGACAGGATTAGCAAAGAACATTTTGAAACTGTGAATCTCAATTTCCATGGGATAGTAGCAAAGGATTGCTAGAGTCCATAGATACCGAAACCTGTCTTCAGAAATAGATTGTGCCCGAGGAAAGACTGCAATGTTGTTGAAGGGTTGGTTTGGATCAAAGGAAACATCGTGGAAATGGTGTTGTTCTAGGCAGGTTAAGGCTTCATGCCTGAACACTGTTTTTCTGGCATATTCTTTGACATGGTCAACTTTGTCACAATGGGCTAGTTCAGGTGGGTAAAATTCTAAGATTGTGAAGATGATGGGTACAGGCTTAGGTAGCTTGTCAAAGAAAGAGTCAAGTGAGGGTTTATTTTCTGGTCCGGATAAGAGCTTGGTTAGGATATTGGGTTCTTTAATCATTTCTGGACAAGAGAGATTATTCACTGCACTGTGAATTCATTACCTATATCCATCTGTAGGATTCTGGGACCTGTGGAAGGAATGTGAAGTGGATGGGATTTCTGACATATTTGTTTGAGGGTTTGAATGGCTAGGATGTGTTCATGACTCCAAGGAGGTGGTTTTTTCTTCAAAAGACTGGTGTCTTTAGAGGAGTTAGGAAGGAAGGCTCTGATGTAGTTAATGATGCCAAGGAATTTCTGGATCTCTTTCACGGACAGGTTCTCATCTGGGAATGAAGGAAGGGCTTCAACAAGGTGAGGACCTGGCTGGATTTTTCCATCTAAGATTTTCATACCGAGGTATTCAATCTCATGCAGGCTGATGGAGCTTTTCTTTTCTAAGATCGTGATACCCTAGGATTTAACGATGTCAAAGAATTGTTCTAACAATGACAAATGGGCTTCATCGTCTTTTGAAAAGAGAAGGATATCATCAATGTAAATCAAAGCATTGTGAAGGATGGGATGAAAAATTTTTATCATTACTTTTGAAAAATTGAAGGAACTACCTTTAGCCCAAATGGCATCACCTTCCATTGATATTGAGCATCAGGAATGCAAAATCCAGTTTTATATTGTTCATCAGTTGCAATTCCTAATAGCCAAAAACCAACTTTCAAATCAAGATTTGAAAATATTTTGCTTCCGCTAAATGAGTAAAAAGGTCTTGAATCCGTGCGAGTGGAAACTTATCGTCTTTCAAACACTGGTTTAAAGGTTATAGTCAATGACCAACCTTTTCTTACCTCTGACTTGCTCACTTCTTTTGTTTACATAAAAGGCTTGTAAAGCCGAACTAGAATTAGTTGGCTCGATTAAACCTTGTTGTAGCAGTTGTGCACACTCTTCTTGAGCAAGCTTAAGAACATCTGGAGTCATTCCTGGGTGTGTTGCTTTAGTCGGGTTGATATCTTCATTAAGCTTAAAAGGAAGCTTAACAAAGAACTCAATGTTTTTCCAAAGCGGATTTCTGTACTTAAAGTCGGCATGAGAATCTACACAAAATAGTATCAGAAATAGCAAACATATTAGTAACCAGAGTAAAAGGTTAAAAGTGATGTTTGTATCAGATGCCATGAGAAAGGACTCGTAGTCTTTTAGCTTTTTGCATAAACATCCCATCCGAAAAGAACATCTTTACCTTGAAGTTTATTCTCGAAAACTTTGATCCAAATTATGCAGTCAGGGAAAAACTTTATTCCAACTGGATGTTTTGAAATGAGACTGCCCTTTAGATTTCCTCGTTTGCTGTCTAGAATAGGGCATTAGTGTTTGTCCAGAATTCTAGTGGCAGAATCTCTGGATTCATCATTGTCTTCGTGGCTCCTGTGTCTAAGAATCCAATTGCTTTGACTGGTTATGCGTACTTAGACGTTAACAAGGAGACTTGCACATGAGAAGGACAAATATCAGTTAAAGAATTTATATTTGAAACTTCAGTAATATTAAAAGCCGGCAAAACTTGATTCTTGTTCAGAATCAGTCTCAGAAGTCTCAAAGGCAATATCCTGGTCGGGATGGCTTTGCTTTGAGAACACCGATTCAACATCAAATTCTGGATGGTCCACCATTAGTTGCGAGACAAGCTTCGAAGCTTTACCCTTTTGTTTAGACAATTCTTTGCGAAATGGCCCTTCTTTTTTCAAAAGAAACATTTGTCTGACTTCCGTCTCGTTGATGCCTTCCATCAGAAGTACTTGAGATTTTTCTTTAATTTGTACTTCTTTTGCTTCGAAGGTCTTCTCTTCATGACCTTGCCCAAACAGTTGCATTTCTTTGAGTTGGGGCACCCTATCAAGTAATTCCTGTTGCAAATCTTCTCGAGCTTCTTCTTTCCGTGGAAGAAATTCTCCACAACTTTTCTTCTTTCACAGAGCTTCTCAAGACATGTGAAAGTAGCTTGGTGGATCTTTGCAAGTCCAAGATTTGCCAAAATGTTTTCGGAGTGCTCGATCATTTCGCTCAACTCTGGTTGGATCTCTTCTGGAAGTGAGGAAATGTGCACCTATTTGAGATTTGGGTCTTGCATTCCACAGAGGTGATAATAGATTTCTATCATTCTTTGTAATGCCTATTGAAGTCCTTAGGCCTCAAAGAACAACATCTCATCTTGAAAAAGTCTATTCTCGCCTGGTTGATCACAAAAGAATAGTCACCTACAAATTCTTTCAATATAACATTAATCAAAAAATCCAAAGAACTAGTAAGTAATAAGTTCCTGTCAACAGCATCTAAGGATATAAACCAATCAAGCAGTGTACCAACAGAACGACTAAAAAACTCAAACAGGATATGGTTCAGAGATACTCCCTTTAACAACTGTGTATGAACCCAAGCTGACATTTCTTGGAACCTTTCTCGTCTTTTGCTAACTGGAATGTCATCAAAGGTGAAACAAGTTATCTTCGAAGGTTTCTCCAGAGGAGTGGGTTGTGGAGATGGCGGTCGGTTGTCTCCCATGGACTCATCGTCTGCATCTTCTTGGTGGCTATGATGGACTTCAACATATGTGGCCAATCTTGAGGGACCTGGGGTAGTCACTAGGATCCCTAAAATGTCCATCATTTTGTCTTCGGACTCAGAAGACTCAGAAAGGCTTTCTGAGGATGTTTCAGACACTGATTTGACGTTTACGTCTTCAGAGGGTGTTGAAACTTCATTAGACACTGGATCTTCGTTTGAGTCGTTGGAAGGTGTTGAAGTTTCACCTTGTAACCTGTGGATGGAATGTGAAGTGCAAGGTGTTTCTGACACATTCTTTTGAGGGCTTGAAAGGCTAAGGTGTGTTCTTGACTCCAAGGAGGTGGTTTTTTCTTTAGGAATTTTGACAACAGACTGGTGTATTTATATTAGTTAGGAAGGAAGGTTTTGATGTAGTTAATGATGTCAAGGAATTGCTGGATCTCTTTTAAGTCAAGTTCTCATCTGAGAATGAAGGAAAGGTTTCAAAAAGGTGAAGGCCTGGCTGGGTTTTACCATCTGAGATTTTCATACCTAGGTATTCAATCTCCTCAAGGCCGATGGAGCATTTCTCTTTTGAGATCATTATACCCTGGGATTTGACGATGTCAAAGAACTGTTCTAACAGTGACAAATGGGCCTTATCGTCTTTTGGAAAAAGAAGGATATCATCAATGTAAATCAAAGCACTGTGAAGGATGGGTCGAAAAATTTTTATCATTGCTTTCAGAAAAATTGAAGGAGCTACCTTTAGCCCAAATGGCATCACCTTCCATTGATATTGAGCATTAGGAATACAAAAGGTAGTTTTATATAGTTCATCTGGTACAATTCCTAATTGCTAAAAACCAACTTTCATATCAAACTTTGAAAGTATTTTTGCTCCAGCTAAGTGAGTAATAAGGTTTTGAATCCATGGGAGCAGAAACTTATCATCTTTCAAAAACTGGTTCAAAGGTTTATAGTTAATGATGAACATTTTCTTACCTCTGACCTGCTCACTTCTTTTGTTTACATAAAAGGTTTGACAAGCCCAACTAGAATAAGTTGGCTCGATTAAACCTTGCTGTAGTAGTTGTGCACACGCTTCTTGAGCAAGCTTAAGATCTTCTAGTCATTCCTGGGTGTGTTGCTTTGGTCGGGTTGATATCTTCATTAAGCTTAAAGGAAAGCTTAACAAAGAACTCGTCATTTTTCCAAAGCGGATTTCTGTGCTTAAAGTTAGCATGAGAAACTACACAAAAATTTCTTAACATGTTAGCTACTGATAGAAATTTTCCAGTAGTATCAGAAATAGCAAACATATTAGTAACCGGAGTAAAAGGTTGAATGTGATGTTTGTATTGGATGCCGTGAGGAAGGACTCGTAGTCTTTCAGCTTTTGCATAAACATCCCATTCGATAAGAACATCGTTATCGTGAAGTATATTCCCAAAAACTTTGATCCAAATTATGCAATCAAGTAAAATCTTTATTCCTACTGGATGTTTTGAAATGAGACTGCCCTGGATGATTTCTCTATTTGCTGCCTGGAATTGGGTGTCAGTGTTTGTCCAGAATTCTGGTGGAAAAATATTTGGATTCATCATTGTCTTCATGGCTCCAGTGTCTAAGAATCCAATTGCTTTGACTTGTTGTGTGTACTTAGACGTTAACAAGGAGACTTGCACATGAGGAGGACAAATATCAGTTAAAGAATTTATATATGAAACTTCTGTAATATTAAAAACCGGCAAAACTTTATTCTTGTTTAGAATCATTCTTAGAAGCTTCAAACTCAAAATTTGTAATTTCAATTGCAAAGGCAGTATCTTGGTTGGATGGCTTTGCTCTGAGAACATAGATTCAACATCAGATTCTGGATGGTCCACCATTAGATGCGAGACAAGCTTCAAAGCTTTGGCCCTTTTGTTTGGACAATTCTTTGCGAAATGGCCCTTCTTTTTGCAAAAGAAACATTTGTCTGACTTAATTCTGGTTGATGCTTTCCATCTGAAGTACTTAAGATTTTTCATTGATTTATACTTCTTTTGCTTCGAAGGTCTTCTCTTCATGACTTGCACCAACAGTTGCATTTCTTTGAGTTGGGGCACCCTATCTCGTAGTTCCTATCGTTAATCTTCTTGAGCTTCTTCTTTCCGTGGAAGAAATTCTCCACAACTTTCTTCTTTCACAAAGCTTCTCAAGACATTTGAAAGTAGCTTGGTGGATCTTTGCAAGTCCAAGATTTTCCAAAATGTTTCCAAAGAGCTTGATCATTTCGTTCAACTCTAGTTGGATCTCTTCTGGAAGTGAGGAAATGTATAGCTATTTGACATTTGGGTCTTTCATTCCACCGCGGTGATAATAGATTTCTGTCAATCTTTTGTAGTGCCTATTGATGTCCTTAGGCCTCAAAGAACAACATCTCATCTTGAAAAAGTCTGTTCTCGTCTGCTTGATCTCAAGAGAATAGTCACTTACAAATCCTTAAAATATCACATTAATCTAAAAATCCAAAGAACTTGTAAGTAATAGGTTCCTGTCAATGGCATCCAAAGATATAAACCAATCATGCAGTGTGCCAACAGAACGACTAAAAAACTCAGACAGGATATGGTTCAGATATACTCCCTTTAAGAACTGTGTATGAACCCAAGCTGACATTTCTTGGAACCTTTCTCATCTTTTGCTAACTGGAATGTCATCAAAGGTGAAACAAGTTGTCTTCGAAGGTTACTCCGGAGGAATGGGTTGTGGAGATGGCGGTCGATTGTCTCCTATGGAGTCATCATCCATATCTTCTTGGTGGTTATGATGGACTTCAGCATATGTAGTCGATCTTGAGGGACCTGGGGTAGTCACTAGGATCCCTGAAATGTCCATCTTTTCATCTTCGGACTCAGTAGATTTGGAAAGGCTTTTTGAGGATGTTTCAGACACTGATTTGATGTTTAAGTCGTCAGAGGGTGTTGAAACTTATTTGACACTGGATCTTCATTTGATTCGTCGGATGGTGTTGAAGTTTCATCCTGTGACCAGTGGATGGAATGTGAAGTGGAAGGGGTTTCTGACACATTCTTTTGAGGGCTTGAAAGGCTAGAGTGTGTTTATGACTCCAAGGAGGTGGTTTTTTCTTAAGGAGTTTTGACAACAAACTGGTGTATTTAGAGGAGTCAGGAAGGAAGGCTTTGATGTAGTTAATGATGCCAAGGAATTGCTGGATCTTTTTTACAGATAGGTTCTTAACTAGGAATGAAGGGTAGGTTTCAACAAGGTGAGGACTTGGCTGGTTTCAACAACGATGTCAAAGAACTGTTCTAACAGTGACAAATGGGCTTCATCATCTTTTGAAAAGAGAAGGATAACATCAATGTAAATCAAAGCACTGTGAAGGATGGACTGAAAATTTTTTATCATTGCTTTCTGAAGGAGCTACCTTTAGCCCAAATGGCATCACCTTCCATTGATATTGAGCATTAGGAATGCAAAAGGCAGTTTTATATTGTTCATCAGGTGCAATTCCTAATTGCCAAAAACCAGCTTTCAAATCAAGCTTTGAAAATACTTTGCTCCTGCCAAGTGAGTAAAAAGGTTTTGAATCCGTGCGAGCAGAAACTTATCGTCTTCAAAAACTAGTTTAAAGGTTATAGTCAATGACCAACCTTTCTTACCTCTGACTTGCTCACTTCTTTTGTTTACATAAAAGGCTTGACAAGCCCAACTCGAATTAGTTGGCTCGATTAAACCTTGTTGTAACAGTTGTGCACACTCTTCTTGAGCAAGCTTCAGATCATTTGGAGTCATTCCTGGGTGCGTTGCTTTGGTCAGGGTTGATATCTTCATTAAGCTTAAAAGGAAGCTTACCAAAGAACTCTTCATTTTTCCAAAGAGGATTTCTATGCTTAAAGTCGGCATGAGAATCTGAACAAAAATTTCTTAACTTGTTAGCTATTGATAGAAATTTGCCACTATCAGAAATTGCAAACAAATTAGTAACTGGAGTAAAAGGTTGAAAGTGATTTTTGTATCGGATGTCGTGAGGAAGGACTCGTAGTCGTTCAACTTTTGCATAAACATCCCATCCAATAAGAACATCATTACCGTGTAGTTTATCCCCGAAAACTTTGATCCAAATTATGCTATCAGGAAAAAAATTTATTCCTATTAGATGTTTTGAAATGAGACAGCCCTGGAAGAATTCTCCGTTTGCTGCCTGGAATTGGGCATTAGTGTTTGTCCAGAATTCTTGTGGCAGAATCTCTAGATTCATCATTGTCTTTATGGCCCCTGTGTCAAAGAATCCAATTACTTTGACTGGTTGTGCATACTTAGATGTTAACAAGGAGATTTGCACATGAGGAGGACAAATATCAGCTAAAGAATTTATATTTGAAACTTCAATAATATTAAAAACTGGTAAACATGATTCTTGTTCAGAATCATTCTCAGAAATTTCAAACGCAGAATTTGTAATTTCAATTGCAAAGGCAATATCCTGGTCTTGATGGCTTTGCTCTGAGAACACCGATTCAACATCAGATTCTGGATGGTCCACCAAGCGAGACAAGCTTCAAAGCTTTGGCCCTTTTCTTTGGACAATTATTTGCGAAATGGCCCTTCTTTTTGTAGAAGAAACATCTGTCTGACTTCCGTCTGGTTGATGCTTTCCATCTGAAGTACTTAAGGATTTTTCTTTGATTTGTACTTCTTTTGCTTCAAAGGTCTTCTCTTCATGACCTTGCCCCTACAGTTGCATTTCTTTGTGTTGGGGCACCCTTTCTCATAGTTGCTGTTGCAAATCTCCTCGAGCTTTTTCTTTCCTTGGAAGAAATTCTCCACAACTTTTCTTCTTTCACAAAGCTTCTCAAGACATGTGAAAGTAGCTTGGTGGATCTTCGCAAGTCCAGGATTTTCCAAAATGTTTCCAAAGTGCTTGATCATTTCGTTCAACTCTTGTTGGATCTCTTCTACAAGTGAGGAAATGTACACCTGTTTGATATTTGGGTCTTTCATTCCACCGAGGTGATAATAGATTTCTGTCACTCTTTTGTAGTGCCTATTGATGTCCTTTTACCTCAAAGAACAACATCTCATCTTGAAAAAGTCTGTTCTCGCCTGCTTGATCTCAAGAGAATAGTCACCTACAAATTCTTTAAATATCACATTAATCCAAAAATCCAAAGAACTTGTAAGTAATAAGTTCCTGTCAATGGCATCTAAAGATATAAACCAATCATGCAGTGTGCCTACAAAATGACTAAAAAACTCAGACAGGATATGGTTCAGAGATACTCCCCTTAACAACTGTGTATGAACCTAAGCTAACATTTCTTGGAACCTTTCTCGTCTTTTGCTAACTGGAATGGCATCTAAGGTGTAACAGGTTGTCTTCGAAGGTTTCTCCAGAGGAGTGGGTTGTGGAGATGGCAGTCGGTTATCTCCCATGGACTCATCATCCGTATCTTATTCTTGGCTATGATGGACTTCAACATATATGGTCGATCCTGAGGGACCTGGGCTAGTTATTAGGATCCCTGAAAAGTCCATCTTTTCGTCTCCGATCTCAGTAGACTCGAAAAGGCTTTCTGAGGATGTTTCAAACACTGATTTGACGTTTGATTCTTCAGAGGCTGTCGAAACTTCATTTGACACTGGATCTTCATTTTAGTCTTTGGAAGGTGTTGGGGTTTCATCAGACACCGGGTCTTCTCTGGAAGTTGTCAGAACTTCATCAATATGAAATGACACCGTGAGTTGCGAAGGATGATTTGTCAAGGTCGAATCAGACTGCTTTGTGGAGCTTGTCGGAAAAGCCAGATCAGGCTGCTTTGTGGAGCTTGTCGGAAAAGCCAGATTAGGTTGTCTTGTGGAACTGGCTGAAATAGGTTCTTGTTTGACCGAGGTCTTGAATTCTTCTTTCTAGGGAAATTCACTTTGGACTTCATCTGGCTGAACTGGTGCTTTTGCCTTCTGTCTAGGGAAATTCACGTAGGCTTCCGTTTCAGCATTTGGACCTGAATGCTTCTTCTTTGTTGTTGGATGAACATATGGATGTTCTTTAGCCCAATTAACCCAAAAGTCAGGGTCTGGCATACTGTAGTCAACACTCTTCTCGGTTTGTGGTAGAACCGAACTCAGTGGTCCACCAAAGAGTGGAGTTGGCGTGTGGAACGTCAGTGGATTGTTGGGAATGCCGAGCATGGAGAAACACTGCGACGGAGATAATAGAACCGGAGCAGTCTGAGAATTTCTTTTCTCATAGTTTTCAAGTAGTCTTTCAAGTCTCGGATCTCATGGCGTTTCTCATCAAATTCACTGCAATAAGTGGTGCCGGTCCGGATCATCTCTTTGAGGTCTCGATCGAGAGCGTTGTACCTGTTCCCATTTCAAGGTAGAGTTTCTCTACGTGGTCAATCTTTTTCTCAACGTGATTGACTCGATCATCAATTTGTGTTAGGACACGATTTTGGGCAATGGCGTTGTCAGTCTGCCAATTGAGGACATGTCGCCCGTATTCATGAATTGCTTTTTGGGAAATGTAAGGTCGAGAGGTTCGTCTGTCTACCATGTTCTCTCTTCTTTCCAAGGGTGGAAAGTTTGAAGCATAGGAAGTCCTTGAAGGTTTGTTCATCATGCAAGGGATTGGAGTTGACCTGCTTGGTGTGATTTTTGCTGACTTCTTACGGCAAGAGGATGGCTCATGGTACTCCGTCGTCTTTTTTAGGATCTTCTTGATAGACGGATGGAGGATTCTTTTTGGCCATAGGTAGTAAGGCTGATCTTCTAGGATGAGGGTTGTGGAAATCTTCAAAGCCAGTTAAAAGGCCTTGGAACTGGTATTGCCGTGGGTTTGCCTTCATCATCATCATGTGGAGGATGTCTGGATGAACATCCACCAGATTTCCTTTTTGACAGTCGTCTTCTTTTGGAGCCTCATCATCCTCTTCTGAATCGTCTTCTTCACACAAAATTCGGGGTCACAAAGACCAAAGCCAGGGACATTGCATATGAAGTGGTTGTTGATGTGAGATGTGTAGCTAGGCTCAGCCGAATGGTTGAAAGAGGATATCGGTATCCTTTTCTGCATGCTTAGATCTATTGGGTCATATGGCTTGAGCATTAATTGTGTGAAGATTTGTCCAGATTCTAATTTTGGAGCAACTCTGAAAGATGTTTGGACTCGTCCATTAGATAGCCTTCGGAAGGCTGAGAATGTGGCTTGGACTGGTTCTTCTTGTCAGTGAAGATTCCTATAGTTGGTAATCCATTCTATGGGCATGAGCTTTTGGAGATCTTCCCTTCTGATTTGCCTTGGGATTTCGACCAAGGTAGGAACCTCTGTGGCTGAATCTACCAAGATCATTACGGCATCTGGAGATCCACTGTTCCATGGATCAAGGGCATGATTCTGGAGCCGGTAAACCATCTGATGATGCAAAATGGCCATCATTGAGGTAGGAGTGAGAGATGTAATGGTGAGTTGAAGTTGAACTTTCAAGGCCGTGCACAAATTTGGGTCTTGGAGAGATATGGCATAGTTTGGAAGAGTGTTAAGATAACACTTCCCGAGTTGAGCATGGTGATTACCGTGCCAATGACTGCCTGCTCATAGCTGAGTAATCTCGAATCTAAGAGAGCAATTCGAGCAGTGACTGGGTGGCCCTTCCTGTCGCCATAAGTTAGAACAAGTCTGACGCCACCGATGTGAAGGTGTGTATAACCTTCGGCTCTCCATTATGCCACCATCTCTGGGAGTATGTTAAGGGTAACATACTGCTCTTTAGAGGAGTACGGAATGTCGCACTAGTCTAGCTTGGAAGACTGGACACACTCCTTCGTCTTTTGGATTGTTGATTTGAGTAGCTGCCAGATAGATTTGATACCTGGAGGAAAAGATCCTCTCTTTTTTTAAATGTTATATGGACTCATAAGAGAAGGGACTGCTTCCTCTATAGAGACCGACTCTGGACTAGTAGTGTATTCTGCTAGATTACCTATATTTACAGAATGTAAAGAACGTTTAGGTAGAGACAAAGAACTAGAAATATTTACAAGCTAAGAACTAGAACTAGGACTAGAAGTGTTTCCCATGACTGTTTCCTTTCTCTCCCTACTCTCTCTCTATCATCCCTCGGAATCTAAAAATCCTTATTTCTTCTCCCCTGCACAACGAAAGTTTGCATAACAGAACGCTGCGTTAGGGTTTAATTTATATCAATGATATGAGATATCATAAAAAAAAAATGTACTAAAAGATCAAAAACCTCTAGCAATGTACTCCTCCATTCTTAGAACATCAAAAGAGTTCTAATACCTAATATGAAATAGAATTAGGAGTATGTTTTAAAAATTTAAAAATTCATATTTTCTTTCCTAAATTTCAAAAATATTTCAAATATATACACTCAATCTATTATCTTTATCTATATCTATATAAAAAAGTAGTCTCCAAAACATGAGAGGCTGAAAGTATCATTTTCTCAATGCTTAGGACAAAATTTAATTATGTCCAAATAGATTATTTTCTCTCTCTGGTTGTTAGATAAATGGGTAGTGGGCATTAAATTATCTTTTTTATTTATATTTATTTTTTCAATTTTTTTTATTATTTCATACTTTATACAAAGATTATTAATGTCTTCCCACATATTACGAGAGTTTTTATCCTCAAGTCAAAAGGATTTTTAATATTTAACTTTAAACTATTTATTATAAGTATATATTTTAAAAGAAAGTAGATAAATATAGAGATTTTTTTGAAAACTGATTTTGGATAATATAAAAAATTTTAAGAGTTTCATTGATTATAT
>JAOXNR010053274.1:0-14537 GCA_028571225.1 Parsonsia alboflavescens
AAAAAAAAATGGCGTCGCATTGTGCTCCGTCGCACAGCATAGAAAAGCCCTATATATATATATTTATGGGCAGTTTTATTTTTTTACCAAAATGGATAGGTGTTTTAAAATTCAACCACAATTTTAAGTTGTATAAATTTTAGCCAAGAGAGTGTTTTTTAGACCATTTTAACCTTGGAATAAGCGGAATCTATAAAACAACGCATACCAACCCATATAAAAAATCAAAGGTATGGGTTGTTGATTATGCGGTTAATGGTTGTTAGTTGAAGTTTAACTCAAATGCTTCATCTTACTCAACTCATCTAGGCGTGATGTACAAAACAACCCATATAGAAAACCAAATGTACTGGTTGTTGGTTATGCTCTTGTGGGTTTTTCAACTGTCTATTTGTTGTGTATGTCATCCTTAATAATTTTATATCTTATGAGTTGTTTCATTTCTTGTATTGGTTGTTCATTGATTGTGTACAAGATATTTTTGCCATCTCTAATAATTTTATATTTTATGGGTTGTTTCATAGCTTGTATGGGTTGTTTTAATTTTAATTTTATAGCTTATGGGTTATTTCATACTTTTATGACTTGTTCATTGACAGTGTACGGGTTGTTTCTTATGTTATCTCTAATGATTTTATATCTTATGAGTTGTTTCATGGCTTGTATGCGTTGTTCATTAACAATCCATAACCCTTTAGAAAACAACTTGGATAAATTCATCAGACAACCCATACCACCTCTAAACATTCCATAACCCCATAAAAACAACCTGAATATGTTAAAAGACAATTCATACCACCTGTAAAAAATTATTTTACACATCAAACTCAAGTATTTTATATATTGTATTTGATCTAAAGTTCTATTTTACAATTACATGAATTGAATAAAAATATATGTAGGAAGAAAAATTCAATCATGGCTGGGATGTTATACTATTGGTTGGGATGTTACAAGAGTCATATCACATCGAAGTTGAATCTCTTTTCCCTTGCAATCCAACCCAAAACATTCTTTCATTATCTTCTACAAATCAAGATAGGTCAAATCAGATCAAACATCCTATAGATTTGCATAGCCACCCTTATAAATATCATCTTTCCATTGCTTGCAGAAAGTTAAAAATAGTTGAACCATTTTCGAAGACTTGAGATTAAAACAAGATTAACAAACAATGAACTAAATAATCCATATAACTTTACAAGAACCCATAAGGCTTTTAAAAAATCAAAACAGTTTTGAAACAACCAATATATCCTGATCAATAAATAAATTGCACAAAAATAAACTAATAGTATAATTCATAAAACTTATAGGCAACTCATACCACTTTTCAAACAATCCGTAAAACTTACAACTAACAACTTGTGCACTATGAAAAACAACTCATATAGTTTTGAAATTTCAGGAAAATGCCCCTAGCATGAACAAAAACGAACTATCAGTACAACCCATAAAGCTTGCAGACAACCCATATCACCTTTTAAACAATCGGTAATACTTACAAGTAACAATCCATACAATAGGAAAAACAACTCATAAGACCTATAGACAATCCATATAGCTTTATAATTACATGAAAATGCCCATAACATGAACATAAACAAAGTGATAGTATAATCCATGAAGCTTACAAGCAACCTATAGCACTTACAAGTAACAATCCGTACAACCTTTGTAAACAATCCGTATAGTATACTTTAGAAGACAAAGAAACTGCACCAAAAACAACAACAAACAACCTATATAACCTTCCATAGTATATAGATAACTCATAAACAACTCATACGCAGCTTTTTTCTCCATAAAGATTTAATCTTTGTAACGAGAATAGAAGAAAAACCATATTTTTTTTAAAAAAGCCATAAAATAAAGTGAACAGAGACCAAGACAAGTTGTTGTGAGGCATGTATAGCCAAGAAAACAAAAAAAAAAGAAGGTGAAATCTTCCCAACCCTATTTTGATAATATACTCAAAATACAAAAAATAAAAATATTTATTCATTTTTTAGAATAAAAACCAACATTTTTTCCATAAAGATGCAATCTTTAAAAAGAGAACTGAAGAAAGCTATGATTTTTTCAAGCCGAAGAGCAAGCTGGGTGGGCAGCCCGCAAGAGGGGAGAGGGGAGGGGAGGGGGTATGGGTTTTGATCAATACAATTGTGAAAAATGTTTTTAAGAGTTTATGTTTTGATTTAAAAAAGATAATTAGGTAATTTCACACTCCATATTTTGAAAGATTTGAAGGTGTAACGTTTTCTAAAATTAAGATAACCAAAATTTTATATATATATATATACAATTTTGAGGATGTCTGAGAGGGAAAGGGAAGTTCATGATCTTGGAGATCAGATTCAGAACTCATTAAGTACTCTCAAAAGTACTTTTAAGAAAATATACATGCACTTTAATTATGTCTGTATACAAATTATGGTAGTATTAATTTTAAGAAAATTGTTTATATATGCATATTAGTATTATACAATCAAATCTTGCTAGGAATTAATTAGAAGACTGTACTTGCTAGGTTACATGACATGGCAAAAATGGAGTGTATGTGCCAACGAATCGAGCCAAGCTCAAATCTATTAGGCACAGGCTCGACTCGTTAGTATTCTTTAAGACTCGAATTCGAGAATTTAAGCTCAAGCTCAGCTTGTTAAATATTTAGAAGGTTCGAAGTCATTTATATGCAATCAGAAAAGCTTGGTATCTGGTTTGTTTGAGCTCGTCTTGAAATCTAAGCTCAAACTCGTTTAGCCTCATTTATGTGTGTTAATTTATTTTTCTTAAAGTTTTAAGAAATAATATTATTTATTATATATAGTAGATGAATAAATAAAATATATTTTATAAAAATAATAAAATATATTATATAATATAAAGAAAAACAAAAAAAAAATATATTTAATAAATAAGTTATATTATATATAATATTATAAATAAAATATTTATTTATATTAAAATCTTGTTGAGACTAATGAATCGAATATTTATGAGTTGATTCGATCCATTTAACAAACGAGACTCTCGATTTGATTTGAACTTGATTAAGCAAGTCAAATTTAAAATGTTATCGAATCGAGTCGAAAAATCGTCTATCCTCATTTATATCCCAATGTTCTATGTTAATTTTGGGCCATATGTAGACTAGAGATCGAGACGATGCTACTATATAGTAGATATAATATTGAGGAAACATGGAGGCTCCCGGCCTACTTTTAGTTGTTGAGTCATTCAATACGGAAACTCCCTTCCACACATGCCTTTAATCAATCATATGGCGGGGGAAGCTTTTATGTCAAAAATAAATAAATAAATAATAAAAAATTGAGCGGAGAGCAGGGATTTGCATGGTTCAAAATTATTGTATGCCCTTTCCATCTAGATTCGGATGCCCATAACCACTTCAGCAAGATTTGAAGAGTGTATTTAACTTTCGTAAGTTACTAACTTATTATTTTTATTAATATAATTAGTTGGAAAAATTTTAGATAAGTAGATGTAAATCTTTAAATTAAGGAGTTGTTATTAAGACTTATATTAAAAGTCTATTTATTTTAAGAAATAAGACATGTAATTTCGGATAAAGAGAGTATATAATTAAGATTCCAAATCTTAACATAACTCTTTTTTTTTTACCCACTCTTCCCTTTGAGGATTAATAGTAACCCTCCATCTACCCTTGTTATATCTCAAACCCGAGACTTCTCTATTGCATGTGTTGTTTTTTTATCACTAAGCAGCAAAGCTTGACACGTCCCTTCTTCTCTCATTTCCCTAATTAGATGTAGTTTTTCATCATCTCTTTTGTCCCTTTTCATAAATTATTTTTTATGCTCTTCACTCATTTTTTTCCATACCTTCTCTCTCCGCAAAATATTTTTCTCTCTTTAGTTCTCAATGTTCTTCTTTAATAGGGGCATTTGGAGAAAAAAGAAACTATACTTTAATATTGATAAAATAACTATAATAATCTATAGTTAGGAACAAAGGAAGAACATATACTCCAACCATCACTATAGAAAAAAAAAAAAAAAAAAAAAAAAAAAGAGGTTTATGACACTCATTTCTTGAATTTTCCCAACTCATTTTTAAGTCGTAAAAGATTCTTATGATATGCTCGACGACTCATCTAATGGTGTTGTTATAAGTACGATCATAATAGGTACAACGATACAAAAAGTTGAGTCGTAAAAATACTTTCTTTCACCGACTCATTTTGATGTGTTGTAATAGTGTGTGACATGTGACTTCATGCAAATGTATCATGAAATGTCTATCATATCCTGACATTATGAGGAGATAAAAAACATATGTATTACGACACAGTAGTAGGTATCGAGAAAAAAACATAACATGTGATGAATGAGTTGTGACATACCAGTCCTATACCAATACAATAAGTCAATATCCTTTCGTAAAAAAACCAAATATATATAATAAAAAATTCTTCAGCCATATTCTTTTATTCATTCCTACAACAACTGCAATCCATCTTCATTACTCTTTAACTTGAAATTTAATAATAATTAAATATTATCATTAAATAGATTCGAACATACAACCTTTCATTATAAACTTACCTCCTCAACCATTGTGCCAAATTACTTTTGATATAAATATTAAGAAACATTCTATGTAAAGTCTATGTTAAATAAAGTTCAATGATATATAAAGTTTATATAAAACATATTCATAATTTAAATATTTTTAAATAATATAATAAAAAATCTAAATTTAAAATAATATAATAACATAAACAAAGAAATAATTTCTAAACACATATGTGAGTCACCATAAGTTATGATTTGAATGACACATTAAAATTGTATCGATAAGGGTTTGTTTTTTACAACACAATAAGCTGCATCAAAAAAGGTTATCTTTTTCCGACACACATGTATCTTCAAAGGTATAAACTTCTCACAACATCTTTTTGTGTGAAAAAAATACTTTCTTTCTCAACACACTCTATGAGTTGGGAATTTTCTATTTTTCTTGACACATTAGTGTTGACATATAGGTAAAATTATGTCGATATATAAGTTTTGTGTTAAGAAAAGAAAATCTATTATGACTCACATTAAATGCGTCGTCATAAACCATGATTTTCTCAACTCACTATTATTTCAATTGTCTAAATACTTTCAGTGAGTCTTTTCTAGACACACATATGTTGTGTCACTAAAAAATAAGTCGTAACAGACCATTTTTCTAGTAGTGTTAGCATTATGTATACTAAAAATTATTATTTATTTGTGATGGAGCTTGAAAGTGTCTCTGGGTCACCTCGACTGCCAAAGCACCTGCAAAAACAACTAGATTAGATCATTGGGATGGGCTGTTGCCCTTAGAAAAACTCTTATCATGCAGAAAAAAAAATGAAAATGAAATATGAGAAAATGCTTTAAAAGAGTAAGTATGAAAATTAAAGTGTTGGAGTGTTTTTTTTATAAGTTACTTTTATAACCTAAAAGAAAAAAGGTCAAATAAGTTAAATGAGTAACCATGATTATTCATATTTAAATCATTTATAAATTATAATTTAAATGATTTGAATGTAAATGAGTGTGATTTATTTATTATTAACTTACATAAATAGTTCATTACTGATTTTGCCATCCTTAAAAATTTAAGAAAAAAAAAAACCTTTTAATATAAAGTACCTCTAAGCCAACCTTTAATTTAAACATTTACAATTACAAACTTTTTTTCAACAGTGTCCAGATTAGTTTGTACTCACCTTAACATTCTGCTTATCCGTAAGGATATTGGTGGGATTCATTAATTTTTAATAATGAGAAAATTAAAATGGTAAATGCTATAAAATTTAAACACTTATTAATTTTTAATCGATATTCATTTCAAACAAAGGAGTATAAACTCTGACACAATTTTTATTATTGTGAGCTATGATATTCTATGGTCGCTTTACATAGTCTAATTTTTATTTTGGCTAAGTTCTGATCTATATCTAGATTTGTCAATATGGGGTAACTCGACCCCAACCCACGTAAGCTCATTGAAATTGGGTCGGGTAGGGTTTAGGCCAGGATCTAAAAGGGGTGACGATATTGAAGCTCAGGACTTCTGCCCAGCCTAGACTCCTAAAGCTCATGGGTTGGCCATGGATCCCTATACATTTTTTAAAATATTTTAATTAATAATTTTTAATTTATCAATTTATATTTTTAGGTGCAAATATACAATATACATTATACAATTCATACTCGTGACTACCTTTAAGTAGTGTCGAATCAGGTTTTGATTTTTAAGTCGACTTTAAAGGTTAACTAGGTCAGGTCATTTGGATCATATTCGTTTCACCCATCGGAATATTATTAGTATTACACATTACTTTGAAAATTAAATGTTTGATTTTTTAAAAATCCATTGAAGTTCAAAATTGGAATCTGGGTTTTTTTTAATGATAGAGCGGGAATCTCCTACTATCTTGGAAAATATTGGGCTTTAAAAGAAAAAAAAAAAAAAGAGTGACGAAATAAATGTATCATTTGTTTTGAATTATTGTTTTGAATTATTAGTCCATAAACGTAGGCCAAGAACAGCGGCATCCTTGCGACAAACGCGCGTGCCAATGTTTTTATTGTCCGAAAATAATTAAAATTTCCGTACGACAGGAGTGGGGCCTTTAAAATTTTAAATTTACACTTGACTGAATCTTATTCGATTCAAGAAATGACCACGTGCTTCGAAAATGGCTTCCTAAAACACACTACTAAAAACTCCTAATACCCCGCGCGATAATTAGGGGAATTTGTGTTATTTTGGAGAAATTAAAATACTTCTGAGTCCGCAAATAAATATTTCATATTCCTTTTTAAGTTGTCTGAAATTAAATCTCATTTTCTAAATTTGTAAAAATTTTATTAAGAAAATTGATAATGTAATGCGTTAATGAACTAAATCAAACTTTTTTACTTAAATGCATGCATGTGAAATTGAGACATTCAATTCCGGACAAATGGAGTAATTAGTATTCTTTTTGTTTGATGGGTAAAACGAGAATGATCTAAACCACTTGACCCAAATACCAATGACTCGACTTGATATTGTCAAATGTAAGTCAGCGACCTCCCTAGTCGCCAAAATCGACTTCCCATAAGTTCAGAGAAAGTCTCTCTAGATCGCAACCTTCGACCCAAAGAGCACTGACTCATCTCATATACTCTTAGTGCCATGATTTGATACCTATAGCTCCTTACACACATTGTGAGCCTTGAATTACTCGATGTGACCTTTGGGAAAGCTAGTCGAGATTCTCAAAGTCCGCAAAGAGGTCGCATAAATGGTTTAAAGGTCGTTAACGAGCTGATAGCTCTCTCTCTCCCCAGAGACATGCATGGAAAGGTATCTTTCAACATGGAAGAGCCTTGATCCTCACAATACTTGACGGGATAATATCTCACAAATGATTTGATATGCCTACTTTCACAAGATTACAATATACTAAAACAAGGTAACTTCATCTAAATTGGGAAATAATGATTCGATGCAAGGATCACACACGAGAACACAAGTGTATTCAACTCAACTATCTTTCTACGTGAACTAACTTAGGCATCGGAGTTCTTCTCAGGGCGATAGCTTACTCCGGTAATCTAATTCTTTCTGGTTGTTCTTACAGGCACCATTAACAGTCGAGGTGACCCGGAGATTGAGTCCGAGCTCCATCACTTCTGGCACCGTCTGTGGGAAGGAACACTTTGATCCAAAAGTTTCTTCTAAACAAAAAAAATAAATAGAAACTATTATGGCACAAAGACAACTAACACAAGAGCTACCACCTAGCAGAAACAGTAGCAAGCCAAATAGCCCAACGAAGCAGCTCGTGGTGTTAGAATACAAGAAGGTGGGAACATAACCCCCACATATAGCAGATCTCAGAGATACCCTTTAAAATGGTCGCAACTACGACCTTTGAGACATGCTTAATCGAGTAGCCATGTCAAGGACTCAATGACAAGGCATGGGAAAGGAGAATATAAGAGCTCATTGAGAACTTCTTCTGGGGAAAGGAATCCTCCTAGACCTAGCCCAATCGAAAGAACTGGTGGTAGGAACCAGGGAGCAGCCTCGGACCCACCAAGCAGAGGTGCTCCTCAAATGAACCACAATGAAGAAGGAGAGAATAAAATTTAGAGCAACGTAGATTTGTCTGAACCATCACCCTTTGTACACAGTATAAGAACAGCTCGGATGAATTTTGGATTCAAGGCATCACAGGTGGCGGAGAAATATGATGCTACAACCGAGCCCCAGTAACACATTGATGAGTACGTTTCATACATGGAGATGTTTGAGTATCCTAACCATGTCAGGTGCCGAGCTCACTGAGCTCCGCTAACCAAAAAAGCCCAATCTTGGTTCAAAAGCTTACCATAATCTAGTATTTCGAGCTAGACACAACTCAAAGAGTTGTTTTTGAAAAATTATCAGAGCAGCAAGACGTGTGAGAAAGACATTAATGACTTTTTCAACATCAGGCAGACAGTTGGAGAAAGCACCAAGAGTTATTATAGCCGTTTCAATGACGAAGCTGTTGAGATTGAACAAAAGAATGATGCCATCTACATCATAGCTTTTAAGCAAGGATTATTAGGGGGGGGGGTATGCAGCCCTATGATGAGCAAAAGAATTGTTAACGACTTTCAAAGAGCTCCAAACACTTCTAGAAAAGCTCATCAAGATGGAAGAAACTGCTGTGCAGAAGAAAATTCCTGGTTTTATCCCAACCATGAAGAAGGAGTTCACAGTTCATCCCAAGGGCCCTTAAACCTACAAGCGAGAGAGAAAATATTCTCATACAAAAGGAGGACCTTCTGAGAAAAAAAGGATGTTGATCCCCGACCTGGTAACTATACCTTTAATAGCTTCAAGAGTTTAAATTTTAGTTGTTATGGAAAAGAAGGGACTTTTGAGACCTCCGAGACCTCTCAAATCTCCAATTGCAAAGAGGGACATGACCAAGTTTTGTCATTATCATAAAGATCCTGGTCATCTCACAAAAGACTATTTTGATCTCAAGCAAGAGATTGAAAGATTAATTAAGGAGGGCCACTTGAAGGATCTCAGCAAAGGCTATTGGTCTGTCAACCCACCACCTGCAGGAGTCAATAGCGACCTTCGGTGGGAGAAATCAACGTAATCGAGAGAAGGTCCAAAAGAGCTTGTTGAACAAATTCAAAGTCCTTAACAGTGTCATTCCAGATAGGGGACTTCTTGGTTCACAAAATCCTAGTAGATACAGGAAGTGTTGTCAATGTCCCATGCAAGAGGGCTTTTGACCAAATGAGAATGCAGAAGCTTGCTAATAAAATCAGACACAACCTTAACTAGTTTCAGCTGAAGAACAACCAACGTTGAAGGAATTTTGAGGGTCCCCACTATAGTTTATGTGAATGGCGAAAGGGGTCACCAAAATCATGGATTGGCTAGTGGTTGATCCACTGGGGACTTATGACTCAATCCTAGGAAGGAATTGAGTGATGGACTTGAGAGTCGAGATCTCGTTTTGAACTATTGCATGAGAATACATATTGGAGAAACCTGGATCCTCTTGGAATGGGACAGAAAGGTAGCTTCTAAATGCTACCTTACAGAAGGGGATGTAGAGACCTTTGAAACAACCTCCAGCATTGACTTTATTGATTTACCTTTGCAAGATGAAAAATCCAGGATTCAAGCAGATGGGAAGGGAGAAAAGGTTTACCTCAATCCAAAATTTAATAAGAAAGGAATAAAGGTAGGGCATTGCAAAAAAGAATAAATTTCTGGTAGACTTTTTCAGGTGATTAAAGGAAACTGTCAATAAATAGTGTTTTCTGGAGGTTTTAATTGTTTTTTCTAGCAGTTAGAACTTGTGCTAGAAAAATAGTAAGAAAGGAAAACCTTTGATGAGAACCTAAGATTTGATACAAGAAATATGATGGGATCACAAGTTGAAGTTTCTCATTATCTTGGCCCAACCTTGATCAATCATATAGAAGTCACCAATTCCCGAGATTCATCAATGGTTCAAGCTTAAATTTAGATTGATTGACTTGTTAATTCTAACAACTAACCAACCTAAATGATTTGGTAGACAAATTCAATCCCCAAGCCAAGTAATTGAATAAGCCCTTTAGTAGTCTGTCAAGAACCCTAGAAGAGTTCATAAGAAAATAGACTCAAAGATCATGTCTTATCTAAGAAGAAAGTCACACAAAGTGAAATAGTTGTTTGTGGATAATTGTTGTCTTTCAGTTACAAATAGAGAACTATTTATAGTTCCATCAATAAGAGTCATTAATAATGTTTAAAGACCTTGAGAACCTTCTAAAATATCTTCAAAGATAAAGAAAAGTCAATAAAATCAAGTGGAATTGTCAAAATTAGGTCAAGATCGCATTAGAGGAAAAACTGGAAAATGAGACTTTAGGGACGACCGGCACTGGTGTACCAACTGGTCCAGGTGCCAGTACTTCTCTGGAAAATCTCACAAATTGCTTGATTTTGTTGAAGCTTCATGGGTGCAAGGGGAAGGCTGATCGGTGCAAGCTAGTGAAGAAGAGGACTTGCGAAGGGAGAATTTGTTGCACTCAAGATGCCTGATACAAGTACATTAGTGTAGTGTCATTGTGGATATGGGAGTTGTGTGAATGTTGCAAGTGCCAACCTGGTGGAGAAGATGATGTTACCTTGCATTGACCACCCAAAACCTTACAAGCTTCAATGGTAAAATGATAGTGGTGAAGTGCAGGTTCGTAAGCAAGTGGGAATCTCATTCTCAATGGGCAAGTATTGTGATGTGGTGTTATGTCATGTAGTGCCAAAAAAAGCCACACATTTGTTACTTGGGAGGCCATGGTAGTATGATAGGAAGGTGATCTATGATGGCCACAAGAACAAGTGTTCCTTGGAGTTTGAAGGAAGGAAGATACACTTGAGCAACTTGAAATCACATGAAGCCTACATGGATCAAAAGAAGATTCTTGTGAGAATGAAAGAATTCTATGAAAAGAAGACACGAGGGAAAATGAGGGAAAAACAAGAGAGAATGAGAAGGGGAGAAACTAGAGATAGGGGAAGAAAGAAAGAAAAAGAGAGACATAATGAGAGTGAAAAGAAAAAGAGTGAAGAAGAAAAGAAGAGTGAAAAGAAAGTGAGTTTCTATGAAAAAGAAAGAGAGTTGAGGAGTGCATGTCCAGGCTTTAAGCCAATGATCGCACTTATGTACAATCATTCTTTACATGCAACTTCTTTTGATAATGACAATTCATCTCTTCCTAATAGTGTTTGCTCTCTTTTGAAGGAATTTGAGGATGTGTTTTCAGAAGAGCTCCCTCAAGCATTGCCAGCGTTGAGAAGGATTGAGCACCAAATTGACTTGATTCCAAGAGCACCATTGCCAAACAAAGCCACCTATAGAATCAATCCGAAGGAGACCAAGGAGCTTCAACGACAAGTGGAAGAACTACTTTCTGAGGGCTATGTATGAGAGAGTATGAGCCCATGTGCAGTACACATTCTTCTTGTGCCCAAGAAGGATGGAAGTTGGAGAATGTGTGTTGATTGTCGAGCAATCAACAAAATCATTGTAAAGTATTGCTTTCCCATCCCTAGATTAGATGATATGTTTGATGAACTAAGTGGTCGTATGCACTTTTCCAAAATTGACTTGAAAAGTGGCTATCATCAATTTACATGAAAAAAGGAGGTGAGTGAAATACCGCTTTCAAAACTAAGCATGGTTTATATGAGTGTCTTGTTATGCCTTTTAGACTCCCAAATGCACCTAACACATTCATGAGATTAATGAATCATGTTCTTAAAGATCGTATAGGTAAGTTTGTGGTAGTCTATTTTGATGACATCTTGGTTTATAGTAGCTGTATTGAAAAGCATGTTAACCATCTAAGAATTGTCTTTAACATTCCTAGGAAAGAACAACGTTATGCCACCTTAAAGAAATGCTCATTTTGTTTTCTTCTCATGGCATCCATATTGATGAGAAGAAGGGAAAGGCAATCAAAGATTGGCCTACACCTCAAAGTGTAAGTGAGGTAAGAAGTTTTCATGGGTTAGCTTCATTTTATAGGAGGTTTGTACCCAATTTTAGTACTATTGCAGCCCCCCGTATTGAAATTATCAAGGCTAAAGTGAAGTTTAGGTGGAAAAGTGAGCAAGAGTGTGGTTTTCAATTTCCTGAATATAAACTTGCTAGTGCTCCTATAATATCTTTACTCGACTTTTCAAAGGTTTTTGAAATAGAGTGTGATGCTTCGGGGGTTGGGATAGGCTCAGTGTTAATGCAAGAAAAGAAACCCTTTGCTTATTTTAGGAGAAACTTCATGGTGCTACTTTAAATTACATTGCATATTACAAGGAAATGTTTGCATTGGTTAGGGCATTGGAGCATTGGCAACACTACTTATGGCTAAGAGAATTTCTCATCCATTCCGATCATGAGGCCCTCAAGTACTTGAAGGGGCAATCAAAGCTAAGAAAACGTTACACCAAGTGGGTGGAGTTCATAAAGATGTTTAACTACTTCATTTAATACAAACAAGGTCAAGAGAACGTTGTAGCGGATGCTGTATCAAGGAGATACACCTGACTTACTACTCTTGATACAAAATTACTTGGATTTGAATTCATTAAAGACTTATATGTTGAGGATATTGATTTCAAAAATGCCGTTGTTGCTTGTGAAAAGGGAGTTTATGATAAACATTACTTGCATCATGGCTTTCTCTTTAGAGAGGATAAATTGTGTGTGCCTAAGTGTTCTTTGAGAAGATTACTAGTCATTGAAATTCATAGGGGTGGCTTAATGGAACATTTTGGCATTTTCAAGATTTTAGATACTCTTAAAGACCATTTGCATTGGCCTCACATGAAGATGGATGTTATTAAAGTGTGTGAAAATTGCATTGTGTGTAGGAAAGCTAAGTCTACCATTAAACCACATGGTCTTTATATGCCATTAACTATTCCTCATGCACCTTGGGAACATATTTCCATGGATTTTGTGCTTGGTTTACCTAGGTCTAGGAGGGTAAAGATTCTATTCTTGTGGTTGTTGATATATTTTAGAAATTGGCACACTTTATTTCTTGTTCCAAAGTTGATGATGCTCCTAATGTTGCAAATTTGTTCTGCGAAGAAGTAGTAAGATTGCATGGGATACCCAGGACTATTGTTAGTGATAGGGATACCAAATTCTTGAGCTATTTTTGGAAGGTTCTTTGGAGGTTGTTAGGAACTAAATTGTATTTTTCCACTACTTGTCACCCTCAAACGGATGGCCAAATGGAGATTGTGAATAGGACTTTGGAACCTTATTGAGTGCCATAATTAAAAAAAAAAAAAAATTGAGGTCTTGGGGAGATTGTTTAACTTTCATTGAATTTGCATATAATACATGTGTGCATTCTTCTACTCATTATTCTCCATTTGAATTGGTTTATGGTTATAATCCTTTAACACCTCTAGATATGATTCCTTTACCTTTGAATGAAGTTTATGGTCTAGATGTCTAGAGGGAATCTGTGATGGTAAAGAAATTGCATGCCAAGGCAAGAGAGAACATCCAAATGCAAAATCGAAGATATACACTAAACGTAGAAGGGAGATGAAATTCAATATTGGTGATTGGGTTAGATATATTTGAGAAAGGAGAGATTTCCTCAAGCTAGGAAGACCAAACTTTAGCCAAGAGGCGGTGGACCATTTGATGCAAAAAAAAAAAAACTTAAATTACGGTGGGAAAAATTAGAACCTTAACTGCAATCAACTTTTCTCGAAAGTCTTATTATAGAAAAGGGCGAATCAAGAATAAAACGACAATATTCTTGAGACACTATGAGACTAGTAATTTTATTGAATGAAAACTCAAAACCATCACCACATCCAGTCTCCAACAATCAAACGAAAATAAACCCTAAACCAAAGGTAGGAAGGAAAAAAAAAATTATGAAAAGACCCTAAAAGTTTCTAGAAATTACAGAAAACTGAAAAAGGCCCAAAAGTCCATCAAGATGGTCCCGAATTGCCAAAAACACTACCTTGGTCACTAAAAACAGTGAGTTTTGTTCAATGGACGGTCTCGGGTCAACCCGTCAAATTTGAGCCCATTTTGACACAACCTACAACTTTTCAGTTGTTTTCGATTCGACCCGAAAACTTTTTCGATCAACTCTGATTGCCTTGAAACTTCTCCTGTAGCCTCCTGGACCTGTGTGGGCCCTCCTGAATATCCTCGTGGGCCAGCTCTGAGTCAGGTTCCCCCTATTCAGAAGAGTTTGTCCTCAAACTCGGATTGTCCCCATGAAAATGGGATAGATGCTATACGTTGAAAACATTAGAAATGCAGAGATCATTCAGAAGCTCAAGCCGATAAGCATTGGTGCCCAGCGTCTCCAAAACTTGACAGGGGCCGATCTTCCGGTGTTTAAGTTTGTGATAGGTACCCAATGGAAATCGTTCCTTGGTCAATGTCACCCACACAAGATCTCCCACCTCGAATT
>JAOXNR010053276.1:0-14534 GCA_028571225.1 Parsonsia alboflavescens
TAATTTAGTGAACGAATTAACCAAAAAGGCTTTTTTTCGTTGGTAGAAATTAAGCTTGGCCCTTGGATGAGAGAAAAGAAAAAAATCCGAATTAAGTTAATGCGAGAAAGAAGGATATGAAGAGCACATCTATTTATGATGTGCCTGAAAAACAATACTTTTTCTATCATTATTTATAGGTCATGTTAACTACTTTTCTTGTATTTTTAATTTATTCAGAATTTTACTAATTTTTTAACACATTACTCATGTTTCTATCTCTTTTCCCTAATCACTATTGTTGCATTGATTTGAATCTTAAATAGGGGCATTCTAGGGAAAAAAATATTACCTTCATTTTCACAAAATGACAACCATTAACTTATAAATAGTAACGGATGGAGTACTTCTAAGTTGTAATGTTGAAGTAATGAAAACGTTGTATAGTATATAATTTTATTTATTTGTCAAAAAATAATTCTCATTTTTTTTAAGTTTTAATGCTCTCTATTTTTGCCCTAATAATTATTCACATACTAATATTCTGGTGATAGCTAGCAAAGCAAACACATAACAATAAACAATACTAGAGCATAACTAAAGGATGGTGATGAGAGAAATAGGAACGATCCGGATGAACCAACCCAAATGGATCCAAGTCCCACCCCGTATATTTGAAAGTCCGAATCACAAGTAAAGAGGAAAGGTACGTAGCTACCTCTACTCACCAACCTCCCGAATCATCAACCTTAAAATGAGCTTAGGAGAGGTCTCATCGAATTGCGACTTTCGACCCGATGAGCTCTAATACATCTCATACAACTTCCATGCCATGACTAAATGTCTGCAACTCCTAACATATTATATGAAAATCACTTATCATGACCTTCTAAATGGAGTAGTCGAGACCTTCAGCATTCACAAGTAGGTCGCAAAGTTGGTTTAGAGGTTGTTAGCTAGCTTGTAGCTCTCAACCAGAGGCGACCATGGCAAGGTATCCCTACTTAGGGAAACTCCACGATTCTACAAGCAATTGGCATGATACAATACGATCTCACAATTATCCTAATTGCCTACTTTCATGTAATTGAAGAGTCATGATCAAAGAGGTGACATATTATTCCATATATATCATAGAAACACGCACTGTTTAGAGACAGATTGAGCTAATTTACTCAAAGATTACTCTCTCAGAATACTGACTTAGGCATCGAAGCTATCACTAGGGTGATAGCCCACACCGGTGATCTAATCTTTCCTTTCAAGTTGCGGTTGCAGGCGTCATTACAGTTCAGGGTGATCCGTAGATCGTTTCCGAGCTCCATGAGTTCTGGCTCCATATGTGGGAAGATATTCTTCCGCCTAGCTTTCTTCCATATTCACAAAACCAACAAAATCAAGCAAGGATTGTGATGGCACGATGACAATCAATGGGCATTCAGCCACCACGACGTGGTAAGCGGCTCGGCAGAATGCAATTGCGCATTGGAGACATAGTGCTGAAAGACCCGGTCCCAATGGAGGACAATAACAATAATCCGGGGCTAGCCCATCGGCAAGAGCAACTAAGACCGTTGTGGTCTGGCCGTACTAGAGGGTGCAGGTGAACCACCTACATGCTCGTGAAATTAGTGATCAGGAACACCTTAATCAGAATGACAATGGAGATAACCCCAGACCACAGAGATCAAGGGAAAGTCTGGTGTCCATCCCAGTCAACCTCTTAGAGCGCATGGTAGCTGCACTGGAAGGAATCTCAGGTAGAAGAGATTACATGTCAACAAGGAGTACTCCCGTTCCATCTCAAAGGGAAACACAACTACCTCGAGATCAATAGGGTTGCACACAGATTGACCAATCTCTACCTTCAAAAACAAGAAATGACCTTCGGCCTAATGTGGGAGCTCGGGAGACAGGCCAAGCACAGGAAAGATCACGAGGAGAGAGAGTCCTACCTGTGGTCAACCTGAGAGAAACCCTAAGTAATGGAAGGGGTTATGACTTGAGAGATAGACTCAATCAAGCTACTATTTCACGAGGTTGACAACATGGAACAAGCCCTAACGAGCATTGGAGCTAGCTGAGAACTTCTCTTGGAGGAAGGATACTCTCTCGACGTAGCCTGATCGAAAGGATAGGTAGCGAGGCTCGAGGGGTAGCCCCGAATCCGATGAGGAGAGCGACTCTCTCATGACAAATCAGGAGAAGAATGGAAACCAAGAGATACAGAGCAATGTTGACCTATCGGAGCCCTCACTATTTGTCCACAATATTAGAACTGTTCGAATGTCATCGGGATTCAAGGCACCGCAAGTGGAGGCAAAATACGACTGCATAGGGGAGCCTCTACAACACATAGATGAATACAATTCCTATATGGAAATGTTTGAGTACCCCGATTATGTCAAATGCCTCGCTTTCCGGTCCATGCTGACTAAACAGATGTTTGGTGAAAGGACATGAAGTTATTGCAATTGTTTTAACAATGAGGTAGTCGAACTTAAGAAAAAAAATGATGCTATTTACATCATTGCCATCAAGTAAGGATTGCAAGGAGGGTTATGTAGCTCCCAGGCTGGCGGAAGAGCTAGTAAAGACCATCAGGTAGCTACAAACAAACCTCCAAAAGTTAATAAAGGCATAAGAAAAGGCAATTCAGAACAGGATTCCTAGATTTGCCTTGGCTATTAAGAAGGAAACCAAGGGGTGACCAAAAAGCCCACAGTCATCAAAGCGAGATCGGAAGGATCTTCATTTGAATGGACAACCTTTAGACAAGAAGAGAAAGACCATTCAAGACCTAGTAACAATTCCCCTGAAGATATCACGGCAGAAATACTGGTAGTCATAAAAAGAAGGGTTTTCTAAAGCCTCCAAGACCTCTCAAAACTCCTCTGGATAAGAGAGATGTGGTGAAATTTTGCCACTACCACGAGGATCATGGCCACCTCACAGAGGACAGCTTCGACCTCAAGCGAGAAATTGAAGGCTGGTCAAGGAGGGCCATTGACAACAATTCCTGGTGAAGAATACATTTCTAGCAAATCCACCTCTTGCAGCAGTAAACCATTAGCGAGCTCCTGTCGGAGAGATAAACGCCACAACAAAGAGGACAAAGTGAGCTCGGGGAGAAGATTCAGAACCCCTAACGGTGTCATTCCAAATTGGAGAATTCTTGGTACGCAAAATACTGGTTGACATAGGAAGTGCAGTGAATCTCTTGTAAAAAAAGGCATTTGACCAAATGGGGATAGATAAAAGCTAGCTGATAAAGACGGACACTGTTATGACTAGCTATAATGGTAGCAGGACCTATGCAGAGGGGATTCTATGGGTTCCAACTACAGTCTACGTGGATGGTAAGGGGATCACAGAGGTCATGGACTAGTTAGTGGTTGATGCACTGGGAACTTACAATGCAATTCTTGGAAGGAGACCTAAAAGCATAAATCTCCTTACTAAGCTACTGCTTGAGGATCCAGGTCGGAGAAACTTGGATTGTCCTAAAAGGAGATAGAAAGACAGTTGCAGAATGCTGGCTAGCAAAAGGGGACGCGAAGATCTCTACAATGCCAAAGCGGGAGGATTTCATTGACCTTCCAAAAGGGAATGATGAATTTAGAATCTAGGCGGCCAATGAAGGAGAAAAGGTTTTTCTGAACTTGAAATTCCCTAAAAAAGGGATCAAGGTAGGCGAACTGTTGCCTTCCAGGATTAAAGGGAAGCTTGTCGACTCCTTTCAAGAATACTTGAAAGTCTTCGCCTAGTGACCTATCGACCTCGAAGGAATTGCCAGAGGGATAGTAGCGCACATGGTCGGGCTCAGGCCACGAGTCATATCGGTAAAGCAAAAGAAAAGAAATTTTGCTCCAAAATGAAATGAAGTCATATAGCTCGAGAAGTCCAAGCTCTTCTTGAAGTTAGAATTTTTAAAAAGGTCGTATGTCTGGAATGACTTGCCAATCTAGTGGTTGTGCCAAAAAAGGAAGGAACGTGGAGGATGTGTCTGGATTTCACCACACTGAATAAATATTACCAAAAAGATTCATACCTGTTCCCAAACATCGATCAAATGGTAGACTGAACAGCTGGCTACCAATGGCTATGTTTCTTGGATGCTTATAACGGGTATCATCAAATCCCAATGGCATTGGAAGACGTGGAGAAGATCTCATTAAATACAGTGGTCGGGACCTACTGCTATACCAAAATGCCGTTTGGCTTAAAAAATGCAAGGGCATAATTTCAATGAGCCATGGACAAGGTCTTCTAGAAGTAGCTCAAGAAGAATGTTGAGGTCTATGTGAATGATATTGTGATTAGTCCAAAACCTCAAAAGACTTCATTAAGGATATAAGGGAGACTTTCCAAATGTTGAAAGCTGCTTACATGAGATCAATCCTGAAAAATGTATTGTTGGAGTTTCAGCAGGGAAATTCTAAGGTTTCATGATATCAAA
This sequence comes from Parsonsia alboflavescens, assembly GCA_028571225.1. Lineage (NCBI taxonomy): Eukaryota > Viridiplantae > Streptophyta > Magnoliopsida > Gentianales > Apocynaceae > Parsonsia > Parsonsia alboflavescens. The sequence continues at coordinate 4,439 of JAOXNR010053276.1, forward strand.
ACGGGGAATTGATGCCAACCCTGACAAAATAAAAGCACTTATAGATATGGGACCTCCCAGAAACATCAAGGAAGTTCAGAGTTTAACCGGGAAAATGGCAGCTTTTGGATGCTTCATGATGAGGACTTCGACCAAGATGGACAGGACAATTTAGACTAGCAGATTAGCTGGCCAAGCCCATGCCGTTGAGTCCACGAAGGTCCAAGCGACTGCAAGGAAAATGGGTTTGATATGGACTAATTTAGACCTTCTACCTCGGGATGTGAGCAGGACCTACTTTTGCAGAGCAGGCTGAAACTTGACTGGACGACTGGAAACGGGCCGCTGAGCAATAGTCATCGCTTTGCCATGAAGTAAGATGTTTTTCGGCCATCTGGGAATGTCCTGATGGTTTTTCGAGTATTTTTATGTTGTTTGGGGTTTTCTAATAATTTAGGGATATTTACGTAATTTCATTTTTTTTTCCTGATTTTCACTAAGATTAGGATTTAATTTCCGAATTGTTTTTCAATTAGGTTTAGGGCAGATTTTGGTCTTTAAATGCTCTTTGTTTGTCTTAGTTTGATATAGCTTTTGTTTTTTTTTTTTGACATTATTCCTGGAATCGAGTTCCTTCTTTTTTACTTTTGGTTTTGAATTGCTATTCAAGTTAGGCCAAAAGCATGAGTGATCACCCGAAATATCCAAAAATCTTGAGTGATCGCGCAAAACATCCTTTTTTTGTTTCGTGTTTGAATTATTATTTGGTTTATCTTCTACGATCCAGGTCGTCCGGCATCAAATTGGTGTTAGAGCCTTGATTTTCGCTGGTTGATTTCCATAGCCTCGATTTCCATAGGGTTGATTTTCGTAGGGTGATTTCCACAGGGTTGAGTTCCCTAGCCTTGATTTCCTTAGAGTTGATTTCCCTAGGCCTTGATTCCGTTTCCGTTTCCTTCTCCATCTCAAGAGCATTGAATTTCATTTCCAAAGACTATTCCGTTTTCAAAATGGAGCGAAACAACGAGGAACCGTCTCATCATGATGTGATGGAGTTGTTGCAGGCCACGTTAGCACTCTTGGCGGTGCAAAATCGTGTTGAGCCTCTGGCGTAGCCAAGTAGGAAAAGCAGCCGCGCAACAGAGAAATCATTCCACCCGGGAACATCGAACACCAACAGTATTAGGAGGTAAATTCAAGTAGATGGGAGGCTGGTTTTGTTATTGAAATTCTGGATTTCCAAGGGGGGTTGAATCCAGACAAATACATCGACTGGACTTAGCAAGTTGATGATGTTTTCCACGTAAAGGAGGTACCCCTAGATAAACAAGCGCCGCTTGTTACAATTCGGTTCAAAGATAGAGCTGCAGCTTGATGGCAAGCGCAACACTATAGGTGGTACATTTATGGGAGGCTGCTAATCGATTCGTGGGCAGCCTTGACGTAGGCGTTGAACATAGAATTTCTGCCACTAAATCACGAACAGGTAATATATGCAAAGCTGCATGGGTTGACGCAAGGAAGTTGTACTGTTGAGGGGTATACAACTAATTTCTATCTGCTAGTGGCTAGGAATCGGTTAGTAGTGGTAGAACCTGGGTTAGTCGCCATGTATTTTCATGGGTTGAGACTGCAGATACGTTATGAATTGTCTATTCACAACATAAATAGTATAGGAGAAGTGCACACGAAGGAGCAGGCAGTTGAGCAGAGGTTCATGTGAATCCGAGGGTTTCAGGCTAGAGGAAATTTGATACCAGGCCAAGGGTGAGGACAGAGTTCAGGCAGTAAGGTTGCTCCTCTTGCAAGGAAGCAGCCAAATGTTCCACCATCGCCCAGAGGCCCATTGCCGAATGTAGCTTCGGGTTCCTGACAGAAAACAGGTGGTAACCGAGCCAATATCTGTTGTCACAGGTGTCAGAGTTTAGGGCATTATGCTTGTGAGTGCCCTAAGGCCCAAGCTCAGGTTTACATGGAAGAACAAATGCAGAGGGAACATGTTGAAGAATTCCCAGGGGAAGAGGAGTTTGAGGAAGATATTTGCTTGGTTGATCCTGATTGTATCCAGGGTGATAGTTTGGTAATACGTAGGATGTGTTTGGCGCCCAGGATGAGTCAGGATTGGCAACAACATGATATTTTTTCGGCTAATTGTGGCTGGGAAAACTTGTAAAGTGATTATCGACTCTGATAGTTGGGAGAACGTGATTGCTGAAGTGATTGTGAAGAAATTGGAATTAGCAACCACACACCATCCTCACCCCTATAAGCTCGGTTGGGTAAATAAAGATGATGATATTCAAGTCAGCAAGTGTTGCAGGGTTCATCGCTCCTTTGGTCCACAGTATGAGACGTTGACAGAGGCTGATGTGGTTCCTATGGATGTGACACATATTAACTTGGGGAGTCCTTGGTAGTTTGATAACTAAGCAGTGTACAATGGGTACACTAACATGTACATGTTGCGATTGGAAGGGAGGAAAGTGATCTTGAAGCCACTTCAGGAGAATACCGACCAGAAGGTAGTGATTTGTCAACCATGCCTAGAGTTTGAGGAGAGCCCAGATGGAGAGGATGTCTGTTTTGTCTTGGTGAGTACATTCGAGAGTTTCGGCCAGGAGCAGCCGAAGGTGCCAGAGGAGCTATGGAAGGTGTTGGACGGTTTTCAGGATGTGATTCTTAGCGACTTGCCACCCGGATTGCCACTAATGAGAGATATCCAGCATGTGATTGATTTGGTTCCGGGCTCAGTGTTGCCGAATAAGGCATATTACAGGATTACTCCACAGCAACATGATGAGCTGAAATGGCAAGTCCAGGAACGTCTAGATAAGGGATTCGTCGGAGAGAACATTAGCCCGAGTGCGGTGCCAGTGTTATTGGTACCAAAAAAGGATGGTTCTTGGTGGATGTGTGTGGGCAGTAGAGCAATCAACTAGATTACTATCATGTATCGTCTCACCATACCGAGGCTTGATGATATGCTTGATCAGTTGAGCGGAGCATCGGTATTCACGAAGATTGATTTGAAGAGTGGATGCCATTAGATTGGGATCAAGCCAGGTGACGAGTGGAAGATAGGCTTTAGGATGAAAGAAGGGTTGTACGAATGGTTGGTGATGCCATTCGGATTGTCAAATGCGCCAAGTACTTTCATGCGGGTAATGAACCAGGTTTTGAGACCTTTTCTCAATACTTTTGTTGTGGTGTACTGTGATGATATTCTGATATATAGTAAATCTATTGATGAGCATGTGGAACAAGTCCTTACTATTTTGCATGAGCATAAATCGTTTGCTAATCCTAGCAAATGCATATGGATGGTTGAGAGACTTATGTTTTTGGGATATGTGGTGATGGGAGATGGCATTTTACTGGATGAATTGAAACTGCAGGCTATTATGGATTGGCTATCGCCTACTACTGTGACAGAGTTGGGGTCTTTTTTAGGCCTTGTAGGATTCTATAGGCAATTTGTCAAGAGGTACAGCAAGGTACCTTTGACGGAGCTATTGAAACAAGATAGATTTGAATGCATGGAAAGGGCACAGGAAGATTTCGAAATTACGAAGGATCGGTTGGCACACGCTCTTTTGTTGGTATTGCCAAATTTTAACTTAGTAATTGAGGTTAATTGTGATGCGTCGAAGACAGGTATTTGAGCTATACTGAGTCAAGAGGGGAAGCCAGCGGCATATTACAGCGAGAAATTGAGTGGAGTGAAGTCAAACCACTTAGTTTATGATCTCGAGCTGTATGTCATTGTGAGGTCATTGCAGCATTGGCGCAATTACCTGATACAAAGGGAATTTGTGTAGTTTTTTGACCATCATGCACTGAAGTATTTGCAGGGACAGCATAAGCTGAGCACGAGACATGCAAAGTGGGTAAGCGTTTTGTAGTAATACGGCTTTAGTATTCAGCATAAATCTGGTAGTCTAAACTAGGTAGCTGATTCCTTGAACATAAGGAGCTTGTTGATTACTGCAATGCAGGTGTACATTTTGGACTTCACGAGCGTGAAGGAGGATGTTCGAGCAGATGAGCATTTTGGAGGTATTGTAGCTGAAGTTGAGTGTGGAACCCGTAATAAAGCTTTAGTATTCAGCATAAATTTGATACTCTGAACAAGGTAGCTGATTCCTTGAACAGAAGGAGCTTGTTGATTACTACAATGCAGGTGTACACTTTGGAGTTCGCGAGCGTGAAGGAGGATGTTCGAGCAGATGAGCATTTTGGAGGTATTGTAGTCGAAGTTGAGAATGGAACTCGTAATATAGCTTTTTTTTCAGCATCAATTTGATACTCTGAACAAGTTAGTTGATGCCTTGAGCAGAAGGAGTTTGTTGATTACTGCAATGCAGGTGTACACTTTGGACTTCACGGGGTTGAAGGAGGATGTTCGAGCATATGAGCATTTTGGAGGTATTGTAGCCAAAGTTGAGAGTTGAACCCGAATAGATTTCGTTATTCATGATGGGTTTCTGTTCAAAGGTAATTGCTTGTGCATACCAGACACTTCTCTACGCATGTTGATTATACAGGAATTGTACAATTAGGGACATTTTGGTCGGGATAAAACTACTTGGCTGGTGCATCAGAGGTTTTATTGGCCAGGATTTGACAGGGATGTCAAGACATATGTAAGGAGGTGTTGAGTCTGTCAAGAGGCAAAGGGGACAGATATAAATCAGGGACTATACATTCCGTGGCCAATACCGGATGAGCCATGGAAGGATGTCTCCATGGATTTTGTAGTGGGATTGCCGCGAATAGCGAAGGGGCTGGATTCAATAATGGTGGTTGTTGATCGATTTACCAGGATGAGTTGCTTCCTTTGGTGCAAAACCATGTTGGATGCAACTAAGGTGGCTGATCTATATTTTTCTGGGGTGGTTCGACCCTATGGGTTGCTATCATAGATAGTTTTGGACAGAGAAAGCAAGCTTATGCATGTATTTTTGGCTAGAGTTATGGAAGAAACTTGGCATGAAACTAAAGTTCAGCAGCCAATATCATCCCCAAACTAACGAGCAAATTGAAGTTGTCAACTGGAGTCTTGGGAAGTTGTTACGAACAAATGTCCATGAATTTAGAAGTTGGGATCTTTGCTTGCCGAAAATTGAATTCAAATTTAATTTGTCGGTGAATCGATCTATAAGGTTCGACCATTTCAGGTGTTGTATGGGTTTCCTCCAAGAGGTCCTCTTGACCTTCTCCCTATCAATGGAATAGAGAAGTCGAACAAAAAGGTGGATGAACGAGTGGCTGATTTACAAGATTTACATGCTGTTGTGAAGGCTAGACTTGAGTAGAGTTATGCCAAGTACAAGGCGAGAGCTAATTAGAGACGACGCCAGCAATCTTTTGAAGTTGGTGATCTGGTATGGATCTACCACGGGAAAGGTATCCACAGGGAGCTTACACCAATCTCAAACCAAAGAGGATTGGACCATGTCAAGTGTTGGAGAAATTTGGCGACAACGCCTACAATGTTGAGTTGCCGGAAGATATGTTTATCTCTGATATCTTTAATGCCTGTCATCTAACTCCTTATGCAGGTGAGAATTCCAGCTTGAGGACATGCTTTTCAGAGGACGGGGAGAGTGATGAGGACGTCGACCAAGATGGATAGGGCAATTTAGACCAAAAGATTATGCCAGCCAAGCCAACGCAAGGGAGTCCACGAAGGTCCAAGCAACTACAAGGAAAACGGGCCTGATCCGGACTAATTTGGACCTCCTACCTCAAGATGCGGGCTGTTCCTACTGTCTTAGAATAGGCTGAAACTTGACTGGATGATTGGAAATGGGATGCTGAGCAATAATCATTGCTTTGCTATGGTTATGACGTTGTTCGGGCATCCGGGAACGTCTTGATTTTTTTTCGAGCATTTTTATGTTTTTCGGGTTTTTCTAATAATTTAGGGATATTTTGGTAATTTCATTTTTTTTTCTTGATTTCCGACTAGGATTAGATTTTAATTTCCTAATTATTATTCAATTAGGTTTAGGGCAGATTTAGATCTTTAAATACTGGCCGTTTGTCTTAGTTTGATATAGCTTTTTTTTTTTGACATTATTCCATGAATCGAATTCCTTCTCTTTTACTTTTGGTTTTGAATTGGAATTCAAGTTAGGCCAAAATCATGAGTGATCACGCAAAATATTCCAAAATCATGAGTGATTACACAACATTATTTTTCTGTTTTCCTGTTCGAATTATTGTTTGGTTTATCGCTGACGATCCAAGTCATCCCGCATCACTTCATCGGCAAGATGGCTGACAAAGGAGAAAGGTTTTATGATGTCCTAAAGAAGCCCAAAAATTTCCAATGGATAGAGGATTGTCAGACAGCTTTTGGGAGATTGAAGGAATTTTTGGGAAAACCCCTAGAACTTGTCTCCCTGAGGTCGGGAGGCGAAATTTTGATGCACTTAACTACTATAGAGAAAGTAGTTAGCTCGATGCTGCGAGTAGAAAGGTCGGGTTTACATTTTCTATTATATTATATAAGTCTTTTGCTCCGAGGTCCTGAAATTAGATATTTAGAGCATGAAAAATTCCTGTACTTGATTGTCATTACTTTAAGGAAGCGTAAGCCCTGTTTTGAAGCTTATCAAATAAGAGTATTAGCTAATCTGCCGCTACAGCAAGCTTTAGCGAAACTCGAGCTATTAGGCAAGAGAATGAAGTGATAGCTCTATCAAAGCTCAAGGTCTCTTAGACTTCATAGAAGAATGCAAAAGTGTTCCAATGGAGCTCACAAGCACTTGTTAAATTAATATCTAGACCATGTACACAGATGGTTCCACCGAAAAGGAAAATTCAGGTGCGGGAATTGAATTGATCAGCCCTGATAGAGTGAGAATCCCTTACTTTATGTAATACAACTTCCCAACCTCGAATAATGAATTCGAATATGAAGCTCTCTTAGCAGGTCTAAGGCTTGTAAGAGCTCTAAAAATGCAAAAATTGCATGCCAAAACTGATTCACAAGTTATAGCCAGCCAGGTCGCTGGAGAATAAGGAGCTAGGGAGGAGAACATGATTTAATATCTCAAACAAGTAAGAGATAATATCAAAACTTGAGTATTTCCTTTTTGAGAAAATACCTAGAGAGCAAAATGTAGAAGCAGACACGTTATCTAAAGTTTATCGGGAGCTCGAGGGGACAAAAGCCAAGCTATTGGTTGAACAATTATACTCTCCCAATAGAAACTAAGTGGAGAACTTGGTTATTGAGGATCAAGTAGACTGGAGATACCTAACCGTCAATTTCCTTAAAGATGGCAACCTTCCACAAGATGACAAAGATGCTCACCAAATACGAAAATGGGCACCCCATTATGTCTTGATGGAGATGACGAGGTGTACAGGAGGTCATATACATGGCCATTACTCAAATGCCTAAGCAAGGGAGAAGGACAGTATGTCATTGAAGAGGTGCATAGTGGAATATGTGGATCACACATAGAGGCAAAAACCGTTGTAAAGAAAATACTAAGGACTGGTTGTTACTGGCCTTCAATGGTTTCAGATATTGAAAAAATACTACAAAATTTCTCAAGCTATCAATTGTATGGAAATAGGTCGCATATACCTCCAGTTCAATATATATCCTTCAACACGTTGGTGCCATTTGACATCTGGGGTATCAACATATTAGGAAATTTCCAAAAGGACTCGAGGGTGTCCAATTCCTAATTGTTGCTGTAGAATAGTTCACTAGATTCTCGCCAAAGGTATAGTCCTTCGTATGGAGAAATATAGTATTCAGGTTCGGGGTTGCCCGAGCTATCATCTCACAAAATGGGGCAGTTTATAGGCGACCCATTCAAGATTTTCTATGAAAACTTGAATATAGAATAGAGGTTGACCTCCGTGGCCCATTCTCAAGCGAATGGACTTGCTAAGGTCACAAACAGAACAATTCTGGATGTCCTCAAGAAAAAGCTCACTGAGTTCAAGAAGGAAGGTCGTAAACATTCCTGGCCAGAAGAAATTCCAAGCATCCTATGGGCATACAGAACCACACCTAGGAAAATTACTAGAAAAACACCATTTAGTCTTTGTTTTGGTGTAGAAGCTGTAATTCCAGTTGAGTTCAAAATAAAGTCCTTAAGATTGATTGAATATGATTCAATCCTAAATGAAGGGGAGAGAAGGGAAGACCTCGACCTCCTTGAAGAAGTCAGAAAAAAAGCTATGGAAGCCGATAGAAGATATAAAGGGCAGGTAACAAATTTTTTCAGCAAGAAGGTGAAAGAAAAGCATTTCACAGTTGGAGAAATGGTCCTCAAGAGGTGGGATGTTGGAAAGCAAGGACAATTGACAAAGTTATAGGAAAGTTGTGAAGAACCTTACCTAATCTAGGAAGTTCACAAAGGAGGAAGCTATAAGCTTGCTGATCTCGAAGGATGACAACTCCTAAGACCTTGGAATGTTTTCCATCTAAAGAAATTCTATGCTTAAGGCTTTCAAATACTTCTCAGACCTCGCAAGTTTGTTATACAGCTCGGGATATTGTTAGAAATGAGCTCACTGAGTAGCAAGGAAACCTCAACGACCTCTTCAATTTTTATCTTAGCAAGTGCATATCAAATTTCAGAGGCATAAATAAAAGTTAAGTTTGTAGAACTTATAGTGATCTTATTTCTCCTTAGTGTCCTAAATTTCAAAGATAGTCCAAATTATTATACAAATCTTAAGTGTTGAAGAAGAAACGAAGACACTTTGGGAAGTTTTTTATTTTTAAAATAGAGAAAGAGGTCACAAAAGTCCTCTCAAAGTATTCAATACAAACAGAAGAAATGTAAGGTCACAAAGATGAGCAATGTAGATTGCAGAGCATGAAATGAGAAGAGAAAAGACTATGTAAGTTCTATTCTATTACAACTTAGTCCTCTTCATCATCTTCTCTCGGAGCCTCCAGTGAGATGAAAGTGGCAAACATAGAGCCACTAGGTCTTGATGAGACATAAAGAAAGAATCTCTTTCAGCGGACAAGATTGTGATAAGAACCTAAAGATGGCTTTAGGTCATCTTTTTCTTCCCTTTGTCCTTGGCGATCTGTGACTGGGTGCTTTGGATTAATTCATCCCAGTTGGTTGACATGACCTGTTGATAGAGGTCTTCTGGATCTTCTGGTAGTTGGCTATCCGGAAGATATTCTTCGTCAGAAGTTATGGACATCCTGGAGGATTTTGGCATGTCGGCGAAAGTGCTGCAAAATTGTTCCTTCATGTACTGCATACACTTTAGCATGATTTCTTCTGGAGCAAGAGAAGGATATTTCTTCTCATAATGTGATTTAATGGTGGCTAAATCACTGGGGGCAGTTCTGGTAGTTCCAGGACTGTGAGAGTGGTAAAGTTGGTATCAGAGCCATGTTAGGCTAACTTGTTTATATCTTGTTTTCTTGGTATCTGCTGTATTTTGATTATTCATGATGACTTCTTTATCCCATGCATAATATCTGATTATGATTTTGCAATCTTTGTTACTCTATGTGTTGGGCATTCATGCTTGATAATTGTCGTATGCTTATGGTGGGGGTTTATGGTGAGGAGTGAAGGCGTTAGGCAGGAGGCCGTTTAGCCTTTAAAATCCTGTAATTCCTGATAACCTTATAATTCCAGACAGTATACAGAAATTGTTTTGAGCTTGTCGATGTTAGACCCAGGTAATTCGTATGGTAATACAAGATTGAAAAATTAATATTAATGTTCTGCTTGGGAAAACGAATTTATCATCCATAATCAAGAATTCAGTCCAGATATAAGAAAATGAGATATAACTTGTTGTAGTTATGCTAGGTTTGTTTAAACCTAAAAGTGGCTCAACCTCAGTAAAGCATACTGAGACCCAAGACTTCCAAGATGTGGTAGCTCTGAACAAGTGGACTGTTCCCACAGTCCCATCTAGCCGAATATATCGATTTGGCTCTTTGGACAAAATATTCCATAAAATTTATGGAACAAACAGTAACAATGGAAGATAGATCCATTGATCTAGAACTCTTGTCACCCTCTGATATACACAAATATCAAGGGGATGGATATCATTATATCCATGTTGGTTTAATCCAAATTGCATTTAAACCATTAACCCTTTC
>JAOXNR010053277.1:0-46065 GCA_028571225.1 Parsonsia alboflavescens
TTTACAACACACATGTATCGACAAAGATATAAACTTCTTACAATATCTTTTTTTGTCGAAAAAAAATTTTCTTTCTTGACACACTCTATGTGTTGGGAATTTTCTATTTTTTTCTCAACACACCAGTATTAGCATATCAGTAAAATTATGCCAACATGTAGGTTTTGTGTCCAGAAAAGAAACTCTATCACAACTCACATTAAATACATTTTCATAAACCATGCTTTTCTTGACTCACTATTATTTCAATTGTCTAAACACTTTTAATGAGATTTCTCCCGACACACATATACTATGTCACCAAAAAATAATTCGTAACAGATCATTTTTCTTCGTAGTGTATCATCTCTACATTCAATCAAGATATAACATGTTAGACTCAGGAAATCAAGTTGGGCCAATTTGATCACCTTGACAAATTACTTTAACAAGTTCCAGAGAAATGGCGGCATCATGCATGTATGATCATTCTTTTTTGGATTAGTAGATGAATATTTTTAAATCAAGGAGGTAGTTTGTGAGCTTTAGATTAAAAGTCTATATATTTTCAGAAATGGGACAATGTCCAATTCATGAGACTTGAAATGAAAATAAGGATATTCATATTTGAATGGAAGCAGTACTATTATACTCTCTCGTAATTGGATATCTACTTCCCAAAAATAATTTCAGACAGGTTAAGTATAATATAATCTAATATGTTATATTATATATTTATGTGTATTATAATAATATTATATCATAATCTATATTATAGAATTATTTTTTATATTATTTAATTTGATATGATATTATAATATAGTAATATATTATATATAGTAGATATTCAACTGGCTAAAGTCATCAAAATTTTTTTATTCTTTATTAAATATCTGTAAAAAATATTAATTAAAAAATCATGGAAATTGAAACAGTGAAAAAAAAACTAATGTTATATAAAATATTAAAATTAATTTTAATATTAATTGTAAATGTTTTCACGGATAAAGTCGGACGTCAACAAGTTTTATATATATGAATATAGTACTATTAAAATTAAGAAAAAATTAAGAAACTAATTGCGGTGTTTTATATTAGGAATGTGAGAGGGTTGGAAAACATCTTTATTTAAAAAATTATATTTGATTGTTCCGTTAAAATAAATTGAAGGAAAGGTTCCTTCGGGGACACTCCAGTGGATGGATGGAGTGGCTAACGCGCAGACCATAGGTATAGAGTTCGAATCCCACCAACACCCTTCTGTCTAGAGTTCAATCCCACCAACACACTTCTGGATAAACGGAATGTCCAGATATGTGTAAATTGGTCCAGATACAGCTAAAAAAATATTGAAGGAAAAAAATACTGAACCATAACCACAACTCTTTAAAGGAAAGAGAGATGTGTAGAAGTAATTTTTTTGAAAAAATAAATTGACCACTAATTGAATTCAAAATCTTTGGGAGAGTAACTTGTTACCGTTGCACTGATCAGGTTCTGAAATATTGGTTAAGAAATTTGTCAAGTGATTTTGACAAATTTTTTGAAATTAAATATATAATGATTTTTTTTTTGGTAAAATATTTTGTCAAAAATTTTCTCGTAACGCTTCAGCCAAAATTAAATTAAATAAATCGAAATCAAATAAATATTCGGGAAGGTGCCAATGGAGTTGGTTCAGATGGTAGAAGATAGAAGTGAATAAGGTCAAGAATGCACACACGAAAGAGCACACATATGCATCATGCTCCTCAAGTCTTTTCTTTGTCTGCTTCTGTGCAGGGAACTCAAACCTTCATGGCAACTTTAATATGTATTGAACGTTATAATTAAAAGATTTGTATACTTTCTATACAAAGAGCTTCTGTACAATTGTCCATTCATAAACCATTTGAATACACACGGAACAGGAGCACATTTTATGGAGAGTGTATAAATTTTCTTTCAATTTTTTAAGTTTCGCTAACAAATTTTAATTTTACGTTATGATTGATCAAATGATTTGCATAGTAAATAAGAAAATATCTAACAAAAGTAATTAGAAAATGTTGAGCACACATATATTTCTCAAGTTATTTGCAAGAAAATTAGGTACACTCTTTCTCCGTCAGAATTGAATTTATCTGACAAATTTTAAGGAAAGCATTTAATTTAATTTATTTTTGACAAATTTAAAAAATAAGACATTTTAATCTGGAACAATATTCGAAGGTTCGGTATGGACACTCAATTCTAGAGAACCGAGGATCAGTATTATAAACATACGTTATGCTTCCCAAAAGGAAAGAAGTCTGGGACTAAAAAGAATATTCTTTCCAATTCCTTACTGGTAACCAGTAGAAAGGCTTTCATTGTATTCCCGTCATTATTTAATAATGTCTTATATATTCACATATATTTGTTGCAACTGAGACAAACTTCCATTCGGGGAACAAAACTGGGCCTCTCTCTCTCTTAACTTGTATTGTTACACTACTGGTCCTCTTCCAAACCCCCACTATAAAAAGGGACAAAGGCTCAGCAATTCTCTTCACCCCCTCCCGTCCAATTCTCTCTGAGTGCAGTTTGCTGAAACCCTTCCTTTGCTTTGAGCCATCTGAGCAGAGAGAAATCACAGAGCTTTCTTTTTTCCTTTGCATTCAAGCAAGGAAGCAAGGTTTGATTAATTACTCTTGTTATTTGGTTTTTAAATTTTTCTCTCCTGTATAAATTTTGTATTATTAATCCTTTTCTCTTTTAATTGTAGGATAAGATTGACTTTCTACAATTTGAGGGATAACATCTTGCCTGGTATGTAAACTACACATTTATTTACTGTATGATCTTGATGGGATGGACATGGAAATGTTTTTTCTTGTGAATGTCATTTTGGATCTGATTTGATGATTTACATGTTGACTATAACTTTGATTTAGATTCCATATAGCTATTTTGTCTCCATGAGTGTATAAAAATGGATTTTGTTTTTTGAACTTGTAATCCAAATAAAAAAGGTTCAAGTCTTGTTCTTTGTCCATTATAAGTTATTTTTTTTCTTTTGTTGAATAGGTACTTATTTTACTTCCCGTGGTTAAAAGAAGTCTTTTATACATATATTAGGTCTACAAAGATTGCACGTTGAATTTTCTAATTCGTACATTTTCAAATTTTCTTCACAACATATTTGAATATTATCGAAATTCATATTTTTGAGTAAAAGAACAACCATATAATATAAGTATATAATCTTCTTTAAGTTAAGAAACTCTTTATACAAAACATTTTTTAAATGTTTTCAAAAGCAAGATTAAACAAGTTTTTCATATGGCCTTTTCAGACTGCTTTCCATTTTAAACCCCAAAAGATTCATTACTTACTATGCGCGTGGTAACAACATCAATAGTACATCACAAAAATGAGAGCATTCTATTTCCTTAAATCCAATTTCAGCTCTCTTAATCTGTTCATTTCATGTACACTGTAACAACACTTTCTTTACTCTATACTTTTCCATGGCAATGGCCAAGGGTTTCATGTAGTAAGTTGATATTAATTTATTAAACAATTTTCTAGCAATTAATTAAATACTTCATTAACTAACAGTTTGATTAGATCCTTATTTGACAATTTTCAAGACCACACCTTTTATGCAAGTAATTTTTCCGTGGCTAAGTGGTTGCATATATAAATTAAATTTCTTCTTGATTTGATATAATAAATTCAGTGCAATATCCTCCCCCCCCCGGCCAAAAAAAAAAAAAGGACGAAGAAAAGTTGCACTGAATTTTTCATTTTTTTTAGTCACTTATTTCAGGTAATATATATACAATGGAAAGTGCCCTATCTCCAAGCAAGAAGCAGAAAGTTGTATTGGTTGACTCAAACATCAACTCACTACCAGACCACCTTCTGCATTCGATAATGAAACTTCTTAGTACAAAAGATGTTGCAAGAATGAACCCTTTATCCAAGGAATGGTTTAGGGTTTGTGCTGGATTTCCATTCATTGACATTGATGAGGAGAATCACAAGAATAGGAGACAGTTCTTGCAAACTTTACGCCTAAATCTTCACAGGCATGACTTTGATTTCTTGGAGAAGCTTAGCCTAAGGACAGCTGCTTCCATGACTAAAAGAGCCCATGGGCTTGTGGATCAGTACGTGTTCAAAGCGATCGCCGGTAAAGTGAAAATTCTTCATCTGATGTTCTATGCTGATAGAAAGTCTGGGAAAATCTTTTATGTAGTCCCAGAAACTGTTTTCTCAAGTGGTTCGGCTTTGACCACTTTAAAGGTGGCTGGCTGTGATTTCATGCCTGTCAATAGTCCCTTAAATCTGCACCACCTGACAAAACTCAAGCTCAGGTATGTCAAGATTCAGCAGGAATTAATCCAGCGGATTTTGCAATGTTGCCCTCTACTTGAAAAATGCTCCCTTCAATACTATCAGAAGATTGAAAGCCTCAAGATTGTTCATCAGACTATCAGTAAGTTTGCATTGTCCATTGATGAAGGACTGGAGGAGTTGGAAGTCAATCTTCCAAATCTCCTGTCGTTTAAATATAAAGGGTACTATAGCTTTATTGAAGGGGCGTACATGAGGAGTTCTAAGTTTGGTACTCTAAGTGAATTAGGAGGATACAAGATAGAGTCCTTTTATCTTAAGTACTCATTTTTGGAAGCTGCAACATTCCAAGGGCTGAAACTCGATTATGTGAAGCAACTTCAACTCCATTACGTTGATGTGGAAGCTGATGCCCTTTGGTTTACTCACGGTCACTTCCCTTTGCTTGAACACTTGAGTCTCAAGAGTTGCAAGCGGCTTCAGGAAATTATTCTACTGAGTTTGAATTTGAAGGAGTTTGTCATTGAGGATTGCGTAGATTTGGTACAGACCAAAATTGTGGCACCCAAATTGTTGTTTTTCAAGTACCAAGGGGAGATGTCAAGAATATCTTTCCTGAATGTCCTTTCAAGAGTTAAAGTCAATATATTCCTGAAGCAGCCTGTAGATCATGATCATGATCTGATTCAACATCTTCAAATGAGAAACTTTATCCGGGCATTCCATGGTGCTAATCACATTCTGTTACAATTGGAAGAGCTCTGCCAGCGGGTATGATCATCAAGTATTTTTTTTTATCTTTTGATTAGTTCAAGTAGAATATTTATAATAATCCTTTATTCCCTTTAATTATTTTTTATGTATTTATTAATATTTTACTATCTTGTTAATTTTCAGTGTATGGGAATATTCTATCGCTTGCGCCGTCTCATCTGAATTTGCACTACAACTGGAGTAAGTTTCTTCCATCTTCTTGGACATGGATTAATTGTTTTCCATTTCAAAATATGTTGATTTTGATTCATTTTACTTAAAGTACTATTACTTCATGACCCAAAAAGGAAAATCCTTTGATATGATTGAGGTATGCATACAGTTTAATTTCTTCTGGAACTTTCTAAATATATAATTCATCTAATAACAATTGCTTCAAACTCTTCTATTGCAGGCCGGCCTGATCAGGTAGAAACTAGAGATTCTACATCCGGCGTGGGGCAAATGAAGACGAAGTTGATCTCTTTGGGTGAATCATGCATGGACCAAGTTATTGAAAGGAATTTCAAAATCCTTCTCCCTTCTTATTTTTCATGGAAGTACGGTTGAGAGAACTTCAGATTTCTTCTGTCTCTTAAGTTTCCTGCGGTACTTCCTTAGAGACCTTAATTTTCATTGAACATTAATGCTTCTGTACTTCTGTTTATTATATTTTGGAATTCAAAAATTTTTGTTATTTGTCTGATTTCCCATTTTGCGACAGAAATTAAATTAACGGATGTGGTTAATTTTTATATCTCTTATAGTTGAATTCTTTCCTCTTTTTGGTAGGTCTTTATAAATTAGATTTTGAAAAGTCATGATCTACATATGTTCCTGAGCATAACACGTACATGTATATATCCATTTTATATTTCTAACATTTTATAACTTAAAAAAAAATTCAATTGATATATCTATCTATTACTTTTTCAAGTAAAATGAAAAAATTTATTGACAAGAAAATTTCCATTTGCATTCTCATAAATATATAGTTGGTAACATATTTATAAGAAAATTAGGGAGTAGTTCATAATCAAAGCTTGCAAATATTAACCCTAGTTTCTATCTCTTCAGGACATATCAATATCTCTAGTTCGAATCTCCTCAACATTCTTCTAAATAAGCTTAATGTCGAGTTACCTACAACTTGACCTAAACACCGCTTAAAAAAAAGAAAACCCCAGTTTCTGCTGATACCTTAGTTAAGAAACCTTTTCACTTTACCCCCAAAAAAAAACCCGAAAATTTTCTGGAGATATAGAGTCAGTCAAATTGATAAATTGAAAAGTCTATATGCATTGTCACAGTGATCTCTAATTAATCTTCTTCACTCCATACCCAAGTTGGAGAGTCGGATCTAAGAATCCCGACTTAAGAAGAAGAAAACCAAAATTAAATTACAAACAGTTCCACACATGCCCAATGCCTTCTCTCTTAATTACTTTGCAAGGGTGGACTTAATTTCTCCATTTGAACACCTTCTTTACTAACATAATGACAAATCCCAGTTCCAAGTCGGTTATGGTAAACTACTAGATCATAGAAAATATGAACTAATGATGCTTAGTTAATTAATTAATTATCACAAATTAATTCAACATGGGCTTAATTAATATGGCAGAAAAAGTAGTGCTAGTTTCACCTGCAATTCTTCAAGTGCTGCATAAGCTTGATAAACTATATCCAGCTCATATTGTGGATCCTCGATTAAAGTACACTACCCTAGTCAAAATCCCAACTGTTACTTGAAAACCCTTTTCCTGTGGAGTCTCTCGTGTGAATTAATTATTAACAATAATACCCAAGGATTTATATCTATGCTTTTCCTGTAAAATATATCTATGCTTTCTTCCAAAATCTGAATGCAAATATGTTGAGGACATAAATATTAGGTCCTTGTATAAACATATTTGTATATGTTTGGGACTATTTAGTGAAGTTTTCCCTTTTATATAAGTTAAGATGTAAAGAACAAAATAGAAGAATGAAGGTATTCCTTCCAAGTTATGGTCTCAGAGCAGGTTCAATTAGGAACCTCTTGATCTGAATCCAAATTACAAAACCCTAAACCTAACGCTATTCACACCACCGCATGGTTATGGCAGATCATGATAGTTCCTCTAATATGGTACCACGGGTTGGAGAAGGAGCGTCTACCACTGATGCTCTCCTTGAAAACTTGACGTCAAAATTAACTCATATTTTAACGTCTCATCAAACTCCATCACCACATGGCGAGACTTCTGCGCCACCGATTGGAGTGAAATTAGATGGCAACGATTTTGGTTTGGGGACTCATGTTGTTGAGATGTATATCGCTGGGAAGGACAAACTGGGTTACATTAATGGCGAACTTGTTCCATCTCAGCGAACCGATCCAAACTCTCGACGGTGGAAGATTGAGGACTCGACGGTAAAAGTTTGGCTCATTAACTCTATAACTCCTGAAGCTCATTAACTCTATAACTCCTGAATTGATTAGGAATTTTATTAGATCTGCAAAGGATGTTTGGGATGCTGTTGCGACAATGTATTTTGATGGTTTTGACGTATCTCAAGTGTATGAATTGAGACAACGCTTAAGTCGATTGAAACAAGCAGCAGGACCTATTGAATCATACTATAATGCTCTTCAAGATTTGTGGCGAGAGATTGATTTTCGTTGGCCCAATCCAATGGTGTGCTCAGTTGATATTGAGCGGTACAATGCGTTGGTTCAGGATTAGCTTGTGTATTTGTTTTTGGATGGATTGGATGATCGGCTAGATAGTATCAGAGCCGATGTATTGCAAATGCACCCATTCCCGACTGTCAAGCAAGCCTATGCTAGTGTTCGACATGAAGGTTTACGTCAGAATGTAATGTTCCGTTCTGTCACTACATATACCACAACCATGGTGTCACGAGGAGGAAAGATAGGTATAAGCCAGTATTGGGTAACTTGTAAATTGTACAGGATCCTACTGGAGATAATCATTTGATCGTCGGTTCTAAGGTCCGATCGGCTTCTGCAAGTGGTAATGGGTGCAGCTACTATGGCAATTAGAAACACACAAGGGAGACATGTTTCAAACTACATGGCTACCTCGACTAGTGGAAGGACTTGCAGGCTAAAAGGAAAGGGGAGTCTATAACTCGTTAGGGTCAAGCGTCTTTGGCTGTAGGTGAAACTAGTGGAGGTGTTAAACCATTGTCCTTGTCCTTGGTACCATTGGCTGATCATCCGGGTACTTCGTCACAAACTACGGAAGGTAATGGAAGTTTTGCATTTATCAATACCTCTAACACTAGTGGCAGTGCTGGTTGGATAGTCGATTCAGGTGCAACAGATCATATGAATCCGTATGCTGAGGATCTCTATCATCGGAGTTTTCCCCGGCATCAAAACATTTTTAATGTTAATGGTAGTAGCATTCCGGTTACAGGAGTTGGCAGTGTCCATATTTCTCCTTCATTATCATTGACAAATACATTATTGGTTCCATTGTTGTTTAATAGATTATTTTCTGTGGGACAACTAACTGATGAATTGAATTGCAGTGTGATCTTATATCCTTTGTTTTGTCTATTTCAAGATATCCTCACGAAGGAGATCATTGGTCGTGGTACTAAGACGGAGGGGCTGTATTTCGTGGACGATTTCCATCCAAGCCGTACCTATCATACGAGTGGTCCTTCCTTGGGCCAGGAACAGGAACTTTGGTTGTGGCATTGTCGACTTGGACATCCTTCTATTGGTTATTTGAAGTATTTGTTTCCAAACCTCATTTGTAATAATTCCACATCACTTTTGAATTGTGAGACCTGTATTTCTGCTAAGAGCCATCATGCTACTTTTCCTCTAAGTATGAATAAAAGTGTGGAACCATTTGCCTTAATACATTCGGATGTCTGGGGTCGATCGCCCATTCTTTCTCTGTCTGGTCTTCGGTGGTTTGTCATCTTTGTGGATGATTGTACTAGAATGACATGGGTGTACCTCTTAAAGCATAAAAGTGATGTTGGGTCTGTGTTCTGTCAGTTTCACCTTATGCTTGTTACTCAATTTGGTGCTAGAGTTCGTATTCTGAGGAATGATAATGGTGGTGAGTACCTTAGTCACCATTTGGCTCACTATTTTCGTGACCATGGTTTGCTTCACAAGACTTCCTGTCCATACACTCCAAAGCAGAATGGGTGGCTAAGAGGAAAAACCGTCACCTCTTGGAAACCACAAGGGTGTTGTTGGATTTTAGCAATGCCCCTCCTCGTTTTTAGGATGCAGCAGTTGCCACTACTGTCTCTCTGCTGAACCGGTTGCCTTCTCGAGTACTGCACTTTCAGACTCCTCTTCAGGTTCTCTCGTCTCATGTTCATCTTCCTTCGATATAGACCTTGTCTCCGAAGATATTCGGTTGTGTGGCTTATGTTCATGTTCCTAAGCATCGTCGTACTAAACTTGATCCGTGTGCTTTGAAGTGTGTGTTTATGGGCTATGGTGTTCATTAGAAAGGATATCGTTGTTATCATCCTAGCACGAAAACTATGTTTGTTACCATGGATGTGATGTTTTTTGAAACAGAATTCTACTTTTCGAGCACCACTTCTTCCTCTCAGGGGGAGCTTGGAGATGAAAGGCAGAAGTGGTGGGATGTCGGTTTGATGGCAGCCACAGGACAACATGTTGTTGATGGACAGGTTGGCGGACAGAATGTTGGTGGTACTGTGGTTGATGTTCTTTGCGGCAATCCACATAGACATAACAGACCATACTCCTAAGGATATTCCTGAGGTAAGTGCTCCAACTATGCTTGAATTTGCAGATGATACTGGTGTGAATGTTGGTTATTGATTGCCTGACAAACATAACAGAGGGAAGGCACCGAACAGGTATTCACCTGATGTAAAGGAAAGGAGGTCAAAGTATCCCATAACTAATTTTGTCTCACTGAGGTGAGTATCAGCCCTTGTGAAGTCCATTTTGTCTTAGGTTTCAACTGTTAGAATTCCTAATGGAGTTCATGAAGCTTTGGGTGATCCGAAATGGGTACAAGCAATGAAGGATGAGATGAATGCTTTACAGAAAAATGAGATATGGAAATTGGTGGAGTTAACAATAGGAAAAAAAGCAGTGGGATGTAAATGGGTGATTACTGTGAAGTATAAACCGGACGGCTCAATTGAGAGGTACAAGGCTCAGTTATTAATGAAATTGTATACGCTGACTTATGGAGTGGATTATTGGGAAACTTTTTCTCTAGTTGCAAAGCTGAATACAGTCCGAGTGATCATGTCTATTGCAGCAAACCGAGTTTGGCCACTGTATCAGTTCGATGTGAAGAATGCATTTCTTCATGGGGACTTGGAAGAAGAAATATATATGGATATTCCACCAGCCTATGCTTGTGCGAATCAACTGAATAATGTTTGCAAACTTGAGTGATGTCTGTATGGTTTGAAACAATCACCTCGGGCGTGGTTTGGTCGCTTTAGTACAGCCTTGAGGCGATACGGATACAAGCAGAGCAATTGTGATCATACTCTCTTTTTGAGAGAAAGACCAGGGAAAATAATAGCACTCATTATCTATGTAGATGATATGATAATCACAGGGGATGATGAGGAAGAAATTGCAGAACTTCAGATGCGGCTAGGGAAGGAGTTCGAAATGAAGAATCTAGGAGGGCTAAAATAGTTCTTGGGAATTGAGGAACTTCGGTCAAAGGAAGGTATCTTCTTATCTCAACGTAAATATTTGTTAGATTTGTTGGCTGAAGTTGGGATGTTGGAGTGTAAACCTGCAGAAACACCAATTGTTTAGAATCATAGGCTCGGAGAAAAGTCTGAGTCTATACCAACTAATAAGGACTGATACCAGAGATTGGTGGGGAAGTTGATGTATCTGTCACACACCAGACTTGACATTGCTTATGCAGTAGGAGTGGTAAGTTAGTTTATGCATGCTCCTAATGAAGAACATATGGTTGCTGTAACACGAATTGTGAGGTACTTGAAGTCAGCTCCGGGAAGAGGAATATTGTTTGGCAAGAATGGGCATTTGGAGGTCACGGCATAGACAGATGCAGATTGGGCAGGAAGCGTTATGGACAGGCTATCAACATCTGGTTATTTTATCTTTGTTGGCGGTAACTTGGTGACGTGGACATGCAAAAAACAGAATGCTGTCACGTTGTCAAGTGCTGAAGTTGAATTTCGTGGGATAGCAAAGGGATTGTGCGAGACACTTCGGATCAGAAGGTTGATGAAGGAACTGGGGTTCCCGCCGAATACTGAAATGGAATTCTATTGTGATAATAAGGCAGCGATAGAGATTTCCCACTTTCTTGTTCAACATGATTGGACTAAGCATGTTGAGGTAGATAGACATTTTGTTAAGAAGAATTTGGATGCTAAAGTAATTAGGTTTCCATTTGTTAGGTCCCAAGATCAACTTGCTGATGTCCTTATGAAAGTCTTGTCAAGTCGAGCTTTTGAGAGTGCATTAATCAAGCTTGGTATCAAAGATATCTTTTCACCAGCTTGCGGGGGAGTGTTGAGGATATAAATAAAAGGTTCTTGTATAAACATATTTGTATATGTTAGGGACTATTTAGTGAAGTTTTCCCTTGTATATTGGTTCAGATGCAAAAAACGAAATAGAAGAATGAAGGTATTCTTTCCAAGTTAATAAAATATATACAACTGAGAGAGAACTCATACAATTTGAGGTTAAGGATGTTGCCACATACCCAAACTGAGGACTTGAAAATCACACAAATTATTTTTGTCATATTGTACCATTTTGGTTTAATTTTAATAAATTGATAGCGGTCAGCCAAATTCCCATCATAAAGACAGCTTTTATATAACGAAAAAAAAGGGAAAAGGGAAAAGGAAAAAAAAAGACATGCAGTATTGAAGTACTTAAATGGTAAAGTAGGTATAGTCCCATTTATGATTGAGAAGGGATGAATATGAGGTCAAATAAGCTTAGAAACCGATAAAAAAAAATTTTATTATATTTTTTAAAAATTTAAATGCTCGAAATGAGAATTTTTTTTAGCATTTGATGGTGAGGGTTCGCTACCTTCTTATTGAAATAAAGGAAATACAGCTACAGCAGAGGAGAAAAAAATTAAATATTCTTTTAAAATTCAAAGTAGACAAGTATCAATATTGGGACAAATTTTATTTGTCCTTCCATAGTAGATATATTGAGAAGGAAAGAGAGTATATTGCATCATCCATCTTTCAGAAAATACAATGCCAGCGGCAATCTATAGTACTCCCTCCATCACTATTTATATGTTAGTAGTCATTATTTTTTCAAAATTAAGATAATATTTTATTTTATTAAAATATCTTTATTTATGATTTTAATTAAACTAAAAACATTGATTACAAAAAAGAAAGAAATAAGCATAATATAATATAATTATAATAAAATACCTAATAAACTATCAACAATAACTTATATTAAGAGAAATAGTTCAAATAACCTATTAATAGTGACTGAGTCAGTAATTGGTTAGAATAGGTCGATCAGTTTCTTTCTTATACATAGAAATTTATAAGATTGTTTTCACTGGTTGATGGACCATTAAATACTTCCTCCGTTCGGAATTGAATGTCCCATTTTGACTTCTATGTATTTTAAAAAAAGTTTGCCTAATTCATTTTTAAATTGTAATGTCAATTTTCTTAGCAAATTTTATCTAATTAATGAAATTGGATATTTATTTTTGAACGATTCAAAATAGAATATGGGACATTCGATTTTGGATGGAAGGTGTAATTAGATTATTATTATTATTATTATTTTTCGGTCCAAGGTGATCTCACTCGTAAGAGTTATAGTAATTGATTAAACTATTGCCGCCTCAAACAATTCTCCGCTTGCCGGGTCCAGTTAGTAGCTTTAGATCATCTTGCTTTGTCTAAAAGGGGAGTCTGAGGTGTAGATGACGAGTGATGAGGACATTCTTCTTCTTATGATGAGATCCAGCTAATCCCTGCGATCATCTCTTTCGTCTCATCTTCAGACCCCAACCCCAGTCATCCCTCCATATCCCGTTTTCGGCAAGATACCCTAATTAGGGCATTTATATAAAACATTCTGTTGTCCCTACCTTTAGTACTTTATATATATATATATATAGTGTTTTAATAAAACTGCCTACACCTTAGAACTTAATTAATTATATTTAGTTCATATCACTGATAAACTTAAATTTAATAAGCAAAATTAATTAGCTACGTCGGAACTAAATATAAGAAATAAATAATTCTTTATTTAGCTCTTCCAATATTAAGGGGGTTTTTTTCCCCAAAAAGAAAAATTTCCCTATTTATGGAGAAGAGCATTAAGAAAGAAAAGGGAAAAACTGTTTGGTGATGAAAATAAATAAGATGGGAAAAAATTAGTAAAATATCCATTGAACTATAGGAGTTGAACTTAAGATCTCTATTTTGATAAAACTAAGCTATTAAGGAAACATGTATATAATACACACTAAGAATTTGTAAATTAAATATAAGCCCACAAACCAAAGAAAACTGATGTTTAGGTTAAAGTTTAAGTTACTTTTATTTATTTTTAATTGAAAATAAATAAAAAAAATTGTAGTTTTAGTTTAGTAGTTATTTAAACATAAATAAAAAAATCTCTGAACATGAATCTATTATTTAATTGTTTATTAAACAAAAAATAAAATCTTTTTTAGTTTATATATTATCTATAAAGAAAGATTTTGTTCACTGAATATGAATATTTTTTGAAAAACTTTTTTTTAAAGAATTTTCTACAAAATCTATGTATAGCATTCTATAATTAAAGAACTCAAAATTTGCAAGTTCTCAAACATTTGTGAATCTACATTAAATATTTAGAAAAACATATAAATACATATATATCATTAATCTTTTTAGAAAAATATCTAAACATTTTTTATTTTTACTTATGTTTGTTTCCTTCTATATATTTATGTAAAATTTTTATACTTATCTTTTAACTTTTTTTATACATATACATTATAAATAAAAATTTTTTTTATAAAAAAAGTCAATATCTGCATTCAAAATTGAATATTTTTATTTCTATTTAGTCAACCAAAATTGAATATTTCTTTACAGCAAAGAAAAAAAAAACGGTTTCATGTATTAATTAAATTAGTTAAAAATGTTACAAAGGAATTGAGTGAAAATGAGATATTCAATTTCATATGGAAAAAAAAAAAAAAGAAGAAAAAACCATTTGTGAGAACGGTGCATCAGAGATTCATTACAAATTGTATACGAAGATCCAAAACGTATACCATTTCGACATCCACCGATATATAGTGCAGGAAAACTGTACTGCACTTCACCTTTTATATGTATATAATATTGTTGTCTTCATATTTTCTCTCTTCAATATTTTTTTATAAATTATATTATTGCGTAAATGCAATTAATTGTCCTGTTCCTGTTTATTACAAATTAAACGGTGATTTTTTTTTTTTTTGTTTTGTTTCTTTTAAATATTGAGGCTCCAAGCATCAAATTTTAATTATTTTATTTGACTTTTTAATCTTTAGCATTAAATATTGAGAAAATAAAGAACCAACAGCGGTTGGTAAAGAGTAATTACATCTTTAAGTGTATACACTTAACTTAATACGTACATTAAAATTTATCAAATATCTTTGACTTTCAATGCTTTTATAAAATTTCCCTCCATAAACTCTCTCTATACCCCTCATATTGAGAATCGACCGTGGCACCTCACCTATTGTCGATGTGTCTTGAACTCTAACCTTCAAATATTACTATTTACTATTAAATTAACAAGACTTGATTTTTTTTAATAAAAAATTTAACAAGTGATGTGTAATCACGATTATATGTAAGTGGTTAAATTTAATTCCTTTCTATTTATTTGATCTTTTAAATTATGTATAAATTTAATATGATATCAAAGTGAGAGCTCCGAATTCATCTCCCATTACAATGTAGTGAAATTTTGAAAAAAAAAAAAATCTTCTTATTTTAGGAAAATATCATTGAATTCTGGATATATATAAATAAATATATATATATATATATATACATTTATATACACATTTAATTCTGAACTGGCCAATAATTCTTAAAATATTTTCAAATAACACGAAATACATTGTACTAGCAATAAAATAAAAAAAAGCGGTGAGAAAAAGGAAAATATTAGCTCCTGGACCGCGAGAGATTATTTCCAATTCATTAATTTCATTTAAGTGTCCACATCATTGTTTAGTCTTGTCTTATTCACTGCACCTCAGATTATAAACTTTGCACTACTAGGCAACTGACCTTAATTTGTATTAGAAAAGTCCCTGTCTGAAAAACTCTTATAAGAAGGGCCAAAAACACTGCTATTCTCTTCATTTCCGATTCTCATTCTCTGACCTCTCTATTCATCAATCACAGTAACAGGCACTAGAATTGTTTTCTTACTGCAAAATCTTCATTTCTTTTTGCCATTTGAGCTCAAATTAAGGTAGCAGCAGATGTCGGTTGTCTCTCTTTTTTTTTGGGTTTTTTTTTTTGTGTGGTACTTTTATTTTCTTTCTTTTTGCATTTGAGGAAAAAAGAAAATTTGGGTTTTGTTCTATGCTTTTTCTTGTTAATTACTTGGATTTTCGATTGAGTTTATGGTTTTGATATACCACTAATTGTTGTTTGAAATTTTTTGTGCATATAAATTTCTTCATTTTCGATCCACCCCTCTTCCTTTGTTTTTTTACTCTTCTAATTTTTGGACATAATCGATTTTCTACATTTTCATCGGGAAGGTGTGTGCAATACTCTTTATTCATTTGAACTTTGTAAATTGAATTTGTTGTTGAGATTTACTTGAGGGATTTTTTTAAAATTCTTGTGGATCTGAGGCTTCCATTTTAATTTCGATATAATTTGATTAGATCTAGGGTTTTTACTCTGTAATTAGTTCAAAAACTTGATGATTTATATGTTTGCTAAATTTAATTTTGATTCTATATGGCTATTCGACAAGAGTCCATGCTATGTTGTTGAGATTTACTTGGTTTCTTTAAAAAATTTTTTTTATTCTTGTGGATTTGATGCTTCCATTTTAATTTCGATATAATTTGATTAGATAGGGGGTTTTTACTCTCTAATTAGTTCACAAATTGGATGATTTACATGCTTGTTAAATTTGATTTTGATTCCACAAGAATTCATGTTTTGGGTGCCCTTGTGTATGATTATGAATTTTATTTTTAAATTAAGCATGTGATTTCAAAATTAAAAATATGAAAATACAAATTAATACATAACTATTGTATGGGCTCAAGTAATCTCTCTCTAATTGAGTATGGGTGTTCATTTTTTATTTTATTTTATTTTGGTTTGGTACTTATCTTTTCTTGATATGAAGAAAAGTGTTATATATATAGATTACATTCATATAAACCTTGTGTTCTTGAATCATAAATAATTTTTTTAATCATAAAAAATTTTATTTATATTTATAAGCATTTATGTGTGTGTATAAATTTATATATGTTAAGAGTTTAGACTAATTTCAAAATTTTATATATATGTTAGTCATATATAATTAACATGTTCTGACAAATTCAAGATTTTTTCTCTTATATATTCTCATAATAATTTCAATATGTCTATGAACTGTGTGAATTTCAAACTTTGTAAGTTGTGGTATATATAATACATGTACACAAAAAATTATATATTATATAGATATATGTATACTGCCCATTTCGAAAATTTCTTGTCAAGATTTCAAATTTCCTATACAGCTCAAATCTTTTCCTCTCTATATATGTTGTAAGATTAATTTCCACTGATCAAACCTAAACTTTAGATCTTTAAGCTTCGTATGATCTCAGAAAGATATAAATAAAGAAAGACGACATAGATAAATAATTAAGCACTTGATGTGAATCTTCAAGTCATCAATGGCTGCTAGCTGATCATGTAAACCCATCCCTTATAATATGCTTCCTTAACAGTTTGCTTCTTTTTGTTATATATTGTTATTGTTTTTTTTTTTTCCTTTCAGAAAATGGAAAACCCATCTCCAAGCAAGAAGCAGATCAAATCAGCTGACATGATCAGCTCTCTTCCGGATCACCTTCTGCATTTCATAATGCTGAAGCTTGGCAGTACAAGAGATGTTGCAATAATGCCCACCTTATCCAAGGAATGGTTTAGGGTATGCGCTGGCTATCCAATCATTGACATTGATGAGGATAATTTCGTAAGCACCCAGGGATTCATGCGAAGCTTGCAGTTAACTCTTGAGAGGCATGACTTTTCTGACCTGCTCAAGCTTAAGCTGGTGACAACTATGAACATGAACGAACAACTCTCTCAGATCACAGACCAGTTCCTCCACCGAGCAATCGCTGGTAGATTGCAGAGGCTAATGCTGGATTTCAATACAAATAGCAGTAATGGGAAGGTTTACTATGTCCCAGAAACAGTCATCTCAGATGGTTCATTCTTGAGAACTCTGAAGGTGAGTGGCTGTGACTTTAGGCCTACGGATAGTGTCTTGAATCTGCAGTCCTTGAGGAAACTTAGGCTTAGGCAGGTGACCATAGATGGGGACTTACTCCGGAGGATACTGGAGTCTTGCCCGCTTTTAGAAGACTTGGCTTTTGAAAATTATCATGAGTTGAAAAGTCTCCAGATAAGCCACGGGAGGATTAGAAGGTTTGAAGTGACCGTAGATGAAGAGTTGGAGGACTTGGAAATAAATCTGCCAAATCTCAAGTCCTTCAAATTGAAAGGATATTATAACTTCCAGAATCGTGAGTATTTGGCTGCTACTAAGTTTGGAATCCTCAGCCAATTAGGAGAATTCAAACTGGAGACTTTCTATCTCAAGTATGCATGGTTGACTTCTCAGATATTCTTTCGTCTTCAGCTCAGGAATGTGAAGAAACTTCAACTTTATTACATCCAATTGTTGGACACTGAACTCCTCTGGGTTGCCCAGCGTCAGTTTCCCTACCTGAAAATCTTGGGTCTGAAGGGATGCATTGGAATGGAAACACTGAAGGTGCAGAGTTTGTCAATGGAAACCCTTATGATTGAGGACTGTGTGGATTTGAAAGAATGCTCCATTGTTGCACCCAATTTGTTGGAGTTTAAGTACCTTGGGGTGGCAATAACTATACATAAACTTATAGTATCTCCAAGTTTTGAAGCAGATTTAGTCTTGAAGAAGCATGAGCATGATTTTTATCAAATGAGAGGCTTTATTCGGAAATTCGATGATGCTGAGCTGACAATCCACCTCGATGAAAATTGTGAAATGGTAATTATATGCTAGCCCTCTCATTATTTAATTTTTCTACTTGTTCTTACGTACCTTTTTATAATTTTCATATATATATATATATAAATATATATTCTTAATTTTGTATGTATTTAACTCCCTTTTAATATTGTTGCCAGTGCAAGTTTCTTGTCCATGGAATATTGACTCATGTCTTCTGAAGTTATTCAACTTCTGGTCTGGACTGGAGTTTGTCTAAGAAGAAAAAGGCAAGTAGTTAATTCGTTTTCATATTTCAAAAAGGTTTGGAATATATATATATATATATTGTGAGTGGGTTTTGGTCAAATATTTACAGTACAGGTGATACTTGGGCCAAAAAAGAGAAAGAAAAAGGAAAATAATAATTAATCTATAATGATCTTTTGTAGAGCTTTCAATATATATATATATATATATAGTAATCTAATACGAAAGTGCTTGATTTTCTTCTATATATTTCAGGGCTTCGATGGGGGGCATATATGCAGTGGTGCAAGTGAAGATGAAATCAATCTCTTTTGATCTAATTTCCATGCAGTACCAGTTATCTGGGCACATCCCAGCTTTTCCCTTTAGTGTTTTGTTTTTTTTTTTTTTTTTGAACTCTTTAGAACTTCATATTTAATATTGCTAAGTTTCCCTTTGGCTTTTACATGGAACATTTGGACTATGAATGTATCAGAACGCTTCTTTCTGTCATTTTATAATAAGTTTCTTATAGACTTTCTGAATATTTAGCATAGTTTTACTGAGGTGATTTTGCTATTCTCTTTAGGGATATTTGTTATTCTGATCTCTGTTTGATTTCCTTCCTTCACGATTACTAAACTTTTATGTTTCATGAAAATTCACAAAATTCATTTCAACAACATTGAAATGGGCTTAAATTTTGGAATAGTAGTTTTCTTTTAATCTTTGTCTGAGGAAATTAATTAGGACTTAAAATTGGGCTCACGTCTTGAAGGGTTTTTAGCAAGAACCCTAATACTTTAGTTGTTTGTCTGGTCTTTTCTTCACCCAAACTAATTTTTACAAGGAGAATAAAGATTTCTTTTTTTAAACAAAAATTGTTGCCTTCTTTGTGTTTTCTTGAGAGATTAATGCAATGTTTTGGAACATGCTTTGGCTGGTTTTTTGGGGGTACGTCTTTAGATTTTGAAACCTCATGGGTCTGGGTGATCATCATGTTCATGATCCCATAATAGATTTTAGAAGATAACTTATTGTGGAGATGATATATAACATGGTCTATAATTATATATTTAATTATTAGGTGCTTAAGGGATCAGAACGTATCCATTAAAATTTCGTTTTTCAGTTTACCTTTCTCTCTAATATTCTATAAAGAGTGTTAACAGTGACGTTATCTAATTAAGGAGAATTTCTAACAAAATAGTGTCCAAATTTATTTTCGATGAGGAAATAAAACTTCTTGGATGTGTATTTCAAATTTTTAACGAATTGACCCTGATATATTTGCTGAAATTTTCAATTAATTGAGTGTATTTGTTGAAAAGTTTCTAAAATCATCAATGAACTGATTTTGGTTGAAAAATTCACTGAAAAATGAGACTTTTTTGTATTCTCCCGTCATTAAATGTAAGTGATCACACGCGATCATTTTATAAAAATAAATTTAATTTTTTTTCTTTCTAAAATGCCCTCTAGTTGATTATTCTTTAAAAATTTTGAACATCATTTTATTATATATTATTAAAGGGGTAATATAGAAAAAATCAAATTAAATACGTATTTTGCCAACAACAATGATAAGAAAAATTAATTAGAATGACTTATATTTAGTGACGGAGAGTAGTGTTTATTGATATTAATTCCTCATTTATTCTTATTACTTAGTTATAACCCCCGTGAAAACCCTAATTTGTAAGAATACGTAAACCTAAAGAAACCCGGTAACATTAATAGGAAACCATAATCTTCTGCTCCTATATGATCCTTCAGTCAAATGATAAAATTTAATAAGTGCCACACATAAAAATTCCTAATTGAGTCCTTAATGTTAAAGGTTAAATTAATATATATGTATACAATAATGTCATGGAGTGCTCTAATTAAGTCTCTAATGGTCAATTGTTAAGAGAAAATACAATCTTGTATAAAATTTTGTTTTTCAAATATTTTTTATAAACTAAATTCTAAAAGGATACACTAAATCCTAGAGGTACTTGATTATATTTTATTTTCTAAAAAAAAAAATTTTGAACTTTAATTTTGACCGTTAAAGAATTACCTGGAGCACTCTATAATATTATATATATATATATATATATATTTATATATATAGACATATATAAATATGTATATCTTTATATATATACACTAAAATATTACAAAATGCATGGTTAAATCTTTATTATATTTGAGCATTATTATTATTATTATCGATCTATTTTGATTCATGATATTTTTTAAAAGTTCTAGTGTTTAATGTGAGAATTTTTCAAAATTTATATAATATAAAATTGTTTTCAATATTGCTGTGTTTCGAAATTAGATGTCTCATTTTCACTTTTATTTCATCTGGAGCTGAAAGATTCATTTTATAAATTAGTTAAAATTTTATTAAAAAAAATTAACATTACAATGTTAAAATTAAAAAAAAGCTAAATTTTTTCTCAAAATGTATACATATAGAGAGAGATTTAGAGTGAGAGACTAATGATAGGGTTCAAAACTTGAAGAATAAGAAATAACTATTAACTATACACATGTACCAATCTCCAAAGCTAATTACTCGGAAGCTATATGTATGTCCCAATCCCTGTTTTTGAAAGCATTCTTGAAGATCATTAGGTAGAATTTCTTACCAACATTCTTGTAAAGATTTAGCATTTTGTTTATTTATATGAATTTTACTCCAATAAAATAAAATCTATAAAATTCAAATTGATGAAAAATATATTATATAAGGGAGAAAACTAAAAACAAATAAAAATTTAAATTCGAATTAAGGAGAAAAATAAATAAAAGTGAAATAATGGGGAAAAAAATGGGAATAAAAGAATAAAATTAAGAATAAATAATCAATATCCATATCCATTTACATCCATTTAAATGGTTTGAATGTAAATGGATTGGAGTCCATTTAGCTTTATCCAAAACCATTTAAGTATCCAAATTGTCACCCTTAATTTAAATCAACCTACAAAATTGTTAATATTTTCCATTTAGCTTTATCCAGTGAGGTCAAATTGGTAATATTTTCCCATCTACAAAATTTGTGAAGACAATAGATTTACAACACTTATTTCCCCAAATAAAATGTGTGTAATTGAGGACATTTCTCTTGTCCTTTTGCCATATGTTTTGTCTTCTTGTATGCAGTGTGATATGTATATAAGAATTATTTCAGGCTTTTATGGCTTTGCTTACAGCAAAGATGTGTTTCAAATTAGGAGTTTGGTGTTTTGGTTCTTTGATGTTTAAACCATGTGAATTTATTAGTAGCCATTTATAGCTCAAAATCCATGGACATTCTTCTGATATTATAAGAAATATGTTATTTTCAGAGTTTCATTTGAGTGAAAAGGGGAGTTAACGATCATGGAAGGGTTGCAAACGACATTTAAACAGAACGCTATTCCTCAACTACTTGCAGCGATATCAAGCCAATAGTCCTTACCTACTTGTAACAATATTTTTCTGTCGGTCTGAACCTAACAATGGTTCAGACTACAATTCAAGTTGCTACAAATACATCATCAGACTACTCCCTCTTCTTCCTCCCGAGTAATCGCCCTCCCAATCTCTTCACAATATAGATACAAATCAAAGAGTGGTGAGGTTCAGTCATATAGTCACATTTAAAACTTCTTAATTCATATAAAATGACACAAAAAAAAAAAGGGGACTTGTATTGTGGAACGAAAACAGTTATGATGATCTTAATATTGGCGAAACAAAAAAAAAAATTCATAAATGACAACTAATTTGAAATGGTGAAAGTATATTTCATTGGGACTGAAGGTAGAAGAGAATGCGATAGAAGACACAGAAGGCTTCATTAGTATTTCATCATTTCGGAACTTGTGCTTATGGAAGTCAAATTGGGAAGAACTTTGAAATTAGTCATAGCAATTTTAACAATGAGGAAAATGAAGATGCAACTCTGCAAGAGGAATCCGAGATTGAGATTGATATTGAGCAGTCATCTTACGACCTCCTTCAAAACTTCTGATGACATTTTCACTTCTTTGGTGAAGGATTTATTCTCTGATTGCATTTTGTTGTTTATCAAGTTGAATTCAACATATATATCTCCTACTAATGTCCAAGCTTTCACCCAAAAAGAGAAAGTTAGATGACTGATGAAGGGCCAAACAGTCATCACCTGTCAAGGACCCAGTCTTGTCACATCTGCCAATGATTTCCACCTGGGTTGGTGAGGTGCACACCACTGAAGATATATGTCTCTCGTCTTCATGATGCTGAGGCAATGAACCATACACAAAACATACTTGCTCCACGACCTTCAGAGCTAGGAATAGTTGACCATCATCTTTGTAGCTTGTTCAAGGGCCAACGAGTAGAACAAGCTTCCATGACTTATCATCCAACTTTGATGAAGGAAGCCACTCACGAATGTCACGAACTTCAATATATTCGGCATCACCACAAGCACATACGAAAAATATCTAATGGTGAATGCAGCTCATTTTGGATTCTGCTTGGATGAGTCCAGTTTGATTCGGTGCTCTCTAGAGGCCGGTTTGATTCAGTGCTCTATGGAGGCTGGTTTGATTTCAGTCCTTTGCAGTTGCCGCTTCCATCTTAAAGACTTAATAGCTTGAGAAACCTGATGTATTGCAGTCAACTTTGAAGAAATTGGATCTCTGATTTTTTGTTCCAAATGACTGAAAACTTTGGAAGTCACAGATTGAAAAGCTTTGAAAACTAGAACTGGAAACATCTATAGCTTCTACCGTGAGTTGCTCGCAAAAAATGGCTTTTTTTTTTCCTTTCTAATGTCCTTTTAAGAGAATCTTCCGTTGATTCGTCGTCTTTCCCCGGTTCATCTTCAGGAACATCAAAGTAAACCACGTAACAGGTAGTTAGAAACCATCATAGATAACAATTTTTATGCATCTGTCTTCCTATTTTGGTTTTCTTTAACTGCAAAATAACTAGAAACCAAAAATTGAATTACTATCTTATATGATTAAAACAAAATATGAAATAAATTAATATAATATTTTATATTTTATTTATTGATTTGAAAATTTAAAGAGACATGGACGCTATTGTATTTTACTCCCAGATAGAGAATTCTTACTGAAGAATCTATTCTTTTTGGAAATTAAACAAATGAAAACTAATTTAAACAAACACAGAAAAACAAATGAAAGCTTCTTCTTCCTTCCCTCTCATTAGCCATGGCCTAAAAGCTCTCCTCCCTGACATTCTGAACAGTTTAAACTCTCCCAATACAAATAATACAAATACAATTGGAAAAGTAGTGAGAGTCCTGAAGAGAATCTTGAAGCATCTATGGTTATGATTCTTCTCGATACACGCACATTATCATTTCTAGTCCATTCTGTTCCAGTCAGTCCATTCTGCATTAGTATGTGTTATGTCCCTTTCTTTGACTTCATTCGAGGCTTTCATGTATTACCGTCAATTCCATTTTTAGTCTCTCTACATATATGTATATGAATTATGAATCTCAATGTTGACATTTTTTGTGTAGCTCTCGATGCTCTCTTCCAAGTCCAACTTTTTCACCGCACGTGCACTGAAGTAATACAGAATTATTTTTAGTCTTTGAGATTGTTGAAATACCTTGTTTAAATGGTAAGCCAGAGCTTCTTTCGACTTTCCACCATGTAGAGACCTATTCTTATGTATATATGTTCTAAGAGGAAGCAGAAGATCATAAATATCTTTATGGGTAGTGTTAAGAGTCAAGATCCAATTAATTTATTGTCCATTTGTGGAATACGATGAGATTCTTGAGAACATGTATTATGAAGTACACTTTTATTCTCCTTGAAAAAACCCAGAGAGAATTAGCACCACAACAGATCAATCATCAATGAGAGATAAGAACCTCGATTTCTTGCACATTCGGAATATGGAACCATTTGCAATCACTAGGATTTCCTTCAGAACTGAGTGGTCTATTCTTTGAGATCCTTGCAATGTAATGACCTTGATTTGGCAATAGAGGGACGAGAGCTTTAGTTTTGTCAGATAGCATATGTCAATCTGATCCTAAAGGAGGCGTAAGATCATTGTTTCATTATCTTCTAGTTTTGTCTTTTTTTGAAAAAAAATCTGTTCGCAATATGATCACAAGAGAAAAGACTGTTTATTATTATAAAGGAAATTAAATATTTATCCTTAATTTTTGAACTTTTAGCTTCAAATATTTATTTCTGAAGAATGAATGAAAAACCTCGAGATTTAGGATAGTCTTATATAAATATTTAGATATCTACCATTTATAAAATTAATATAATATTTTATTTATTATTTATTGATTTTAAAATTTAAAGAGACAAGAATACTATTGTACTTTAGAGTTCACGGTAAACTTGTATCATTATTAAATTTCTATATATTAATTAGAAGACTTGAAAGATTATATATTAATTTGAAGACTTAAAAGAGAAACAAACACTGGTTTATTGAATTGTTTATTTATTAATTAGAAGACTTAAAGAGAAACAAACATTATAATATTTATTTAAAGATCACGTACGTGGTAAGTAAACATTTGTTTTAAACTCTATAAATTTAGTCAAAAGTGATTTTAAGGAAAAATATATATATTATAAATATTTTTTTTAAGAGAAAATCTCAAATAAATTTGACTTCTTGTATTTTTAAGTATTGCCATCTAATTTTATTGAATATTATAGATATTAATTACAAAGTTTTTTTATTCAAATTCAACAAATATAATCTTTCATAAATTGCTAAAACATTTTTAAAAATTTTAAAAAGTTTTTTTAAGAAATATTCATTTTCAAATTCCTTTCAAATTAATGAGAAGTCACAAATTTTGAGTTAGATAGGTTAAAAGTCAAGTACAAAATTTTGATAATCTTTTCAGAAAGACTTGTCAATGTGATTTATGATTAATTATCTATTTTTTATAGGGGTTATATACTTTATGTGAGTCTAATATAAGTCTCTCAATAAAAATGTCTTCCAATCCTCTCACAATTACAAAGATTTTTTTTTTTTTTTTTTATCTTTACGAACACGACAAAAAAAAAGAAAAAAAGAAATTGAGAAATGACTCCTTTTAAGTGAGGATAATAAAAATGTCTTCCAATCCTCTCACAATTACAAAGAATTTTTTTTTTTTTTTACCTTTACGAACACGACAAAAAAAAGAAAAAAGGAAATTGAGGAATGACTAATTTTAAGTGAGGAAAAAAAAAATCATACGTTTAAAATATGGAGTACAAATTTCATAAATCCCTTCTCAAATAAAGGGAGTTGTTCTTTCCTTAATGCTTTGCATGTTAAAAAAAGTGGGGTGTTGCAACAATATGATGCGGATAAATTCATGATCTCTCTTATCCATATGTTGAAAGAAATTAAAGTTCCCAAACACAACAATTCTATTTTCATTCTCTTCAAATCCTTCTTCTTTCTTTTTCTTTTTCTTTTTTCCTCTCTAAATCTTTCCATATAAATTAATTAGTTATGTGTAATTAGGTTTCGATCTTCTATTACATATCTGTATGCCACTTTCTGATTACTCATTTTCTGTTCAAAATATCATACAAAATAAGAGAATTCTTTATTTTAAGTTGGAAAAAACAATTACTTCAATAAATTAAAATCACCAAAATTTATATTCTAACAATATATAAATTTATCAAATAAGAAATATATATATATATATATATTTATATATATAGAATGAGATAGAAAAAAATATATTTGTCGTATCAAATAATCTTGAGCTGAATGGTCTTGATTATTGAAATTGATCGAAGAAAATAATTATATCACAAATATAGTCGTTTATTTTGAGGAAGGGGAATGGAGATTTCATTGTTGTTTTCATCATTTGTTAGGTACTTTTACATATGATCAAGGTTAGATTATGGCCTTGTTATGTGGAGTACGGATGTGCTTCAATCTTGATTATTCAAATACCATAGTGCAACAGATTTTAATTGATTCAAAAATTTCCCCACCATATAATAGATGAAGAAAAAAAGAGAAAGAACATTTAATGTTTTAATAGAAGAAGAAATTACTTAAAAGCACAATATTACCTAAATTTTTTTTAGTGGTTACATTTTAATCTCGTTCTTGTTTAGAATAGATTGGTATTTAAGTAGAATAAATTTCATATTTAATGCGTAATTACGACATAATTATTAAACAGTTGCTAATTTTAAGTTTTTAATCATCTTGTTATAATAAATAAGATGCTTCAATTTTCATTGCTAATCGTACATGATACGTAAACATTTATTTTAACACTATAATAATAATGGTACGTAAACACGATAAATTTAATCAAAAGTGGCTTTAACGTAAAAATATCTATTATAAATATTTTTTAAAAATAAAATCTCAAATAAATTTGAAACCTTAAGTATTGCCACCTAATTTTATTGAATATTATTGATATTAGTTATAAAAAAATTTTATTCAGATTCAACGAATATAATCTTTCATAAATTATTAAAACATTTTTAAAAATTCTGAAAAGTTTTTTAAAAAATAATCGTTTTCAAGAAATACAATATTTTGCTTTCAAATGAATGAGAATTCGAGTTAGTTAGATTAAGAGTCACGTATAGAATTTTGATAATCTTTTAAGAAAGATATGTCAATATGATTTATGATTAATTATCTATTTTTCACAAGGATTATATAAATAATTTAATCCCCTATTAAATAAAGGGAACTGTTCTTTCCTCGTTATTTTGCATGTTCAAAAGGTGTTGCAACAATACGTTGCTGATAAATTCATAATCTCTCTTATCTTAGGTTAAAGATTCACCTTTGAATATATAAAGATATCCTCCAATTTTTCTCCACATATTGAAAGAAATTAAAATTCCCAAACACAACAAATCTATTTCCATTCTCTTCAAATCCTTCTTCTTTCTTTTTCTTTTTCTTTTTTCCTCTCTAAATCTTTCCATATAAATTAGTTGGTTATGTGTAATTAGACGCTCGATCTCCTATTACATATTTATATGTCACTCTCTGATTACTCATTTTCAGTTCAAAATATCATACAAAATAAGATAATTCTTTATTTTAATGTGAGAAAAATAATTAATTCAACAAAATAAAATCACAAAAATTTTTTATTCTAACAATATATAAATTTAACAAATAAGATATATATATATATATTTATATTTATATTTATATATCGATAGATAGAATGAGATAGGGAAAAAAAACATTTTTCTTATCAAAGAATTTTGAGCAGAATGGTCTTGATTTGTCTCCACTCACATTTGTTATGAGGCTTTTGCCCTCAATTGTATTCTCTTTTATTTATAGTAAATTGAGAGGGGTCAGCCAAACCGCCACCTTCACAAGGCGGTTTATTAATAATAAAAAACAAAAGTGCCTTTATGAATAAATATAATTACATACAATTTATTGGGTAAATAGAAGAAGTTTGGACTTTGGGGTGATAATTTAAAAATTAAAATTGGTAAAGAAAGTTTCAAATTTATTTAAGATTTTAATCTTTAAAAGGAATTAAGAATTTTTGTATTATTTTTGAAAGTAATGTACGAAATTTAGCCTTGAAGTTTTTTGAGGGTGGGTAAAAAGTATTAAATAAAAATTACTAATTAAATTTTTTTTCCCCTCTCTTTTCCGTAGTGGGGGTGTGCCCACCCATATTTGTACTTGTGTGAATATGACTTAATAGTTAGAAAGTGAGATCATAAAAATTGAGGTTGTAGATTTGACCCCCAAACAGTGATTGAGTTTTCTTAACAACTCGAAAAATAAAAATTTAAAAAAAAGTAAAAAAAATTTTCCAACCATATAATAGGGGAAAAAAAAAAAAACAGAGAGCACATTTAATGTTTTAATAGAAGAAGAAATTACTTAACAACACAACATTACCTAAAGTTGTTTTAGTAATTGCAAGATTTTGATCTCATTCTTGTTTAGAATATATTATTATTTCATTAAAATTACTTTCATACCTATTGTGTAATTACGATACAATTATTAAGCAGTTGCTAATTTTAAGTTTTTAATCACCCTCTTATTTATAAATAGGATGCTTTAATTTTCATTGATAAAGTCATCAGCAAGAGTGAAATAAAAAACAAAAATTTCAATTTCATTACAATGAAGAATATATTGGAAAAAATCCTTACCGAAGGCGACACATCGGTGACCGGTCGAGTTATTCTTCCAGGCAAAAAAGTAGACGGAATTCTTGGCGACTATTTGAACAGGGATGAGAAGGAGACTTTAATGGCAGGAGAGACAATTGACGTGGTCGTGGTAGATGATGATGAAAGAGAAACTCATAATTTGAAATTAAAGTATGTGGTTTCGCACAAATACTATTTTCTCAAGGGTGGATGGAATAACATAATTAGGAAGAGGAGCTTGGTGGCCGGAGACAAATTAGAAATGGTTTATGATGCAAAATGTGGCATTTTGCATTTCAAGATAAAGTCAAGGAACAATGCTGCCGGAGCTTCCGGTTCCGGCAGTTCTTCCGGTCAAGCACATTAGTTTAAGAAGGGAGATCACATTTATAGTTTTAGTTTGATAGACCTTGGCATTATTTTAGTTACCTTCTTTTGGTCAAGTTAGATTATTATTATTTTTCTTTTATTTACTTATGTAATTTAATTTTTTAATATTATCAATCTTCTTTCTTCTTTTTCTCAAATTTATCATGCTTATCGAATGGTAATAATATACTCATAATGGGGAGTTGAAACTAATCCCTTCGAGTTTAAATCCGGTGTTGACGTATGGTTGAAACATACTATAAGTCTGGTATATGGACTTCACAATTAACTACTTTCCCCTTGAGAATTTCAACCTTCCACCACATTTTTGTGCGTTACAACATATCCCATTTTTAGGGGACAAAACGGGTTCGGGGGAATATCTAAGTATCTACGTTAAACTTCGTAAAGCCCAAAGAAATTATAATCCAAAAACTATGTCTTGGTTTACTTAAAGTTCCCCGGCAAAATATGCCAAGGGTCCAACTATGGCTGCATTAATGTAGGTTGCAGGCTCCGAGTGACTGTAATCGGTGCGTTGATCAGGGAAAAAATCATTCTGATTTGGGCCTCCAACAACTGCTCCAATTAGAGGATTAGGGTTCGGGTTTGATGTGTAAAAGAATGGCTGAAATCCACCTTCACAACCGAATGATTGGGGATGAATTGCCAAGGAGGGCAATGAAGAGCCTCTGTGGTGAATTCTTCTTGGGAAATTTTGACCGTATCCCACCATATACGACATTCTCATCGGATTTTCACCTAAGATATAATCGACCTAAACGTACCACTTCAGTAATTATATTGATCAATATGGGCTAATTAATGGATAACAACATTAGCAAAATATATGTACCTGTCTCTTTGAGAGGCTCCTTAAGGTATTTGAGTTGACCTGGAGACTCCCACAGTTGAATGTGTGCCTTGAGGATGCCATATATTTTGCATATGTGGTAAGCAAGAATGTTATGGATGTTACATATTGGAGATTGCTCTCAGCCAGCTTGAACATCAGACCACCTGAAATCGGTCAAAAAATTTGCTGTCATATTCCCATTATTCTTCAGAAATTTATGAAAAAAGATGATTCACATACTACTCTAATTACCTCTGGTATATTGTGTGCTTGAATAAGGAGAGTTTGGCAGAATTCTGCAGATGAAATCTTCAGCTTCTTGTTTAAAAGGTTCAAATACTCTGTCACTGTTCAGCAAGTTTCTCTGGAATGGAAGAAAAGAGTTCATAAACAGAATTATTCAGTTTCTTGAATAAGAAAATACTCATCATTTCAAGCTTGAATTGAATAATAATGATAATAATACTCGATGATGCATGCTTTCCCCTGTCCAAAAATGCAGGGGGTTTCTTAATTAGTTTTGCTGTTTCTTACCCTTGCCAGGAGAACACGGGCACCAGCATACTTATTATCCCAACTGAAAATGTCTGTTGCATCATTGGCTCCCAAACTTTGCAGGAAATTATAGTAATAGACATCATTTGTAGCTCTCAAAAGCCAGGCAGCACCCCATAGCAACTCATCCTGTTGAGAATCTAATAATCAATTACTTCTATTCTCACCAGGGTTTAATTTCTTTAACCTTGAATTTCTGCTATAATTAGATTCAGTCACTAAAATTTGTAGCTCATATAGGAAAAAAAGGGGTACCTTGTAACCAGAATACGAGCAATAGAATGGGCAGACAGCAGAGCCAAGAGAGTCACTGTAGGAACCTCTGTATTGAATGGCAAACTGCATAACTTTCTTAGCAGTTCTGAGTAACACTTTAGAGTAAGCCGGATCGGCTTTTCGGAAAACCAGAGAAGCAGCAGCCAATGCAGCAGCAGTTTCTCCGGCAACATCGGAGCCCGGATTATTAGGGGAGACAGAGTAAACGGTCCTGGAAGTGTCCATATCCTCAGGTCTCTCCCAACACCTGTGATCAACATTTGGATCACCGACGCCGACGTAAAGCTTCCCGGGAGTGGCGGTGGCACACTTGAGAAGGTAGTCAGTAGCCCACCGGATTGCAGCCCTTGAACTCGGCAGCTGAGGTCCCATTTTCTTGCCATATTCAAGTGTGCTCCATGACAGCATAGTGGTTGTAAAGGCCATTGGAAAGTTGAATTTTACATTGTCCCCTGCATCGTAGTATCCCCCAGTCAAATCCACCTACAAGAATTTGAAAAACCCCACAATTAGGTCATAATTTTGAGTCCTTCCGAGAACCTGTTTCTTCATATTCTAACTCCACCACGAACTTAAAAGTCTTTTTCATTTGTCTTTCTGAAAATAGTATTTCTTTTTCTTGCCCACATTACATTGTTATGTGATAATGCATTCTTGGATGCGGCATTAATATATATAAAGGAAAATGAGAAATAAACAGGGGCACTTACTCTTGCTGCGGAGCCATCAGAAAGGCCAGAAGTGGATCTCCAAGAAATCTGTTGGCCGCTAGGAAGTTTCCCTGATCTCTGCCCTTGGAAAAACAGAATGGATTTTGCCAAGGCATCTCTGTAGTTGGGAGTCGCCTCAACAATGTCCGATTCCCATGTCAAGAAGAAAGTGAAAGAGAGGAAAATAAGGCAGAGAAAACTATCCTTTCTAAAAGCCATGTTTGGCTTTCATTTACCAATTAAGCCTGTTTATATAGAGACTTGCAGCAAAACCCATCAGCTTGACGTGATTTTAGGCTTTTCAATCAATTTGTGCTCTAGTTTATAGTTAACTTCAAAATGACCATGTTTAACAACATGTTTAGGGTTTAAGCATGGCAAAAAAGTTAGTCCATGCCCCAAAAAATGAGGCCTGGCTGTTGGCTCAACAAATAGTAATTTCATTTTCTTAAAAGATGAGCTTTGTCTACAATATATGTAGACAATATTATTGTTGTCTCTGTATTCTTTTTTTTTTTAAAAAAAAAGGGTTAATTTTCCCATCAGCAAAACAAAGAATAATTCTTGAATTTAGGTAAAATTAAAATCACTACTTTACTAATTCAGGCGTATTTGTTTGCCATTTATATTGCCTTTTTAACCCAAAGAGTTTATTAGACGCCATTTTTTTTAACATAAGAAGGATGATTATATGGGTTTTCATCCATCGTCAAATTTAAAATCTTTATTTTGAACAATAACTTTTCTAGTATAAATTTAATTTTTATTTATGATACCATATCACGAATAATCTATATATATATTTTTTAATGAAATCTTTTTACAGAGCCGAATTAGTATCACTTGATAAGCTTTTCTCCCCACTCCCCGCCACTTATTCCCTAAATGGCAAGAAGACTCAACCGGAAAAATAACTGCCATTATTTTTTAATAGAGTTGTGAAAAAAGGGGAAGGCGCGAATGGCGCTTATTCGAGGAGGGTCCCGTGAATCTCGCGACGGTATCGGCGCCAAAGTTAGTTTAATTATGAAAGAGTGGGATTTGATTTTCAAAAGGAAAAAATTAAAAATAAAATTGTGATTGCTTTATTTTCTCCCTTTCTTTCTTTCTTGGGAACCCTCTTCTCACTTTTTTTCACGCCACCAAATACTAACAAACACTAAATCAATAGGAAAAAGAAACCCCTTTTCCCCCATGCTTTAGGACCAAGACTTTGAATTCCCTTTCTTTTTCCTTGGAATATTTTGTATATAAAATATAAATAATAATGTTTGGTTTAAAATAACCATTAATCTTCTAATAATGTATTCTGACTGATTTAAAATAATAAATTTACATAATTTTGAAGAAAGGCAAAGGCTTTAGGGATATGTTTGGTCAGTCATCACGTACCGTGGCATACAAAGCATGAATGACGGCTCCAATGCCTTAAGAAAAAGGCGAGCATATCGGCCCATTGGATAAGGATTCCGGCGCAACAAGTGGTTGAATTTGCCTAACTGTTTTTCTCCCCCTTTTTTTTTGTGGGCTGAAAATGAATAGAATTTGCCTAACTCGATTGTTGCATGTGAGAATTTCATCATATATAGTTGTTTTAACAAATTTAAAATGGAAAATGACATTATTTTATTTATGTAAGTCAAATATAATTTATGCATTTTTTTTGGAATATTTATAATTGAATATTTACTATTTAAATAAATATAATATTTATTTAAAATTTTACTGCAATTTCATTTCAAATAAAAGAGTAATAAATAAAAATATTGTTATGCATGAACTCTGAAAGGAGTACCTAACCTTCCAAATGGGTATCTTGTAATCCCTCTGTTCCAAAATGTTTTTCATTAGAAAGTTTTTGTTTCAAAATAACTGTCACGTACATATTTTAAAGCAAAAGGTATAAGTGAATTACTTATCTTACCTTTTATTTTGTCAAACTTTTTTTAAAAAATTTTTATCAATGTCACTTATTATATTGACAAATTTCAAGTTTAAAACCCTCGAATCATATAAAGGAGGAAAAGAGAAAAGAAGATTTGGTGTAAAATTCAAGGTGAGACAAAATTGTCAAAAATATATAGTATTGTGATTACCTTAATTTAATAGGGAAAAAAACCTTAAGTGGAATGAAAGGAGTACTTATTTATACTTGGATACTTATCATAACTTTATACATATACTAGTTAATAAAGTTATATTCCCTTTGTCTATAATTATAAATCGTTTGTAGTCATTTGTCAATATTAAAAGAGAGTTTTTTTTTCCTACTAAAATATCCCTATGGAATGGAATGTTAAGAATAAAAGGTAGAAAAATATTTTATAAAGAGAGCACATGGATATTATTATAAAAATGACTAAAATATATATTAAACTATAAACAACAATTTATAATAATACACAAAGACGGTAAACTTATAATTAAGGATGAAGAGTATCTTTCACAACATAAGTGAGACACATATTTCATTCATATCATACCCCCCAAAGGACCCAGTAAGTACAGTGAGTGAATGATTATATTTTCTTGGTTAAATTAAATACATGCAATTCATAATTAAGTGGGCATAAATTCTTCCATATATCCGGGAAAATCCCAAGTTTGCTACGAGTTATGGGGACATAAAGGCTGAAAAGAGATTTCAGATTTTGCAGCACCTTTGCTCCCAAGAATAGCTTTTTCTCACAAAGTCAACTATGCTTTCCTCACACAAATAAAAACTCTAGAAAAATAAGTGAATGAAAAATTTATTCTTATAAAAGAAAAACATTAGATTTATGCCTTTCTAGGGTTTTGATTAGAATAAATGGAATCAATATTCTTAGAATTAAGATGGTGGTTAACAATTATTCACCATGTCTAAAGTTAGATATCCAACTTTC
This sequence comes from Parsonsia alboflavescens, assembly GCA_028571225.1. Lineage (NCBI taxonomy): Eukaryota > Viridiplantae > Streptophyta > Magnoliopsida > Gentianales > Apocynaceae > Parsonsia > Parsonsia alboflavescens. Next base: position 34,368 of record JAOXNR010053277.1, read on the forward strand.
TTTTGTTTAGTGATAGTTTTCACGTATTTTGACATTTCGCTTATCTAGGAGGATGTTGATGGAATTCGAACATAAGACATGTGGTCTTTGCGCTTGCTACTCCACCAATTGAGATGTCCTTGAAGAGATAAATATTCAATTTTGATATGATAGAAAAATTAAAAATAAATTTTCATTTTAAGTAAATTACCAAATTATTTTAATAATTAATACTATTTTTTATGATAAGACTCATGTGTTATTGAAAAATGAATTCTCTAAATTAATTAAAAAAAGAAAAGTGATAGCACGCATATGTTTATTTTCAAAAAAAAAAAATAATGATAGGAATTATATACTTATTTATTAAAATAAAATTATTTTTAATCTAAAATTTTAATTGCAGCTTCATTAATTTAAAACGTCTCCCTTTACTGATTTCATACATTGATGATTTATTTCTTTTAAAGTGAAAAAAAACATACGCTTTATTAAATAAAAACATTCTTTCACGTACTACACGATTGCGAAGGTATGGAGGTTGAGAGGGTATCTTAAACTTAGTTTTTTTGGAAGAAAAGGGAGCGCTGTCCCTACGTATAAGAGAATCCGAACTTAAAATCTCAATCAACTGATATTAGAATCCTTGCTATTAGGACAAGACCCAATTGATATCTTAAACTAATGTTACGTGGAATCAAATTATAATTGGGAAACACTTTAGACGTATCTTAAATTGCAACCGCAAGCAATTGGATTTGAAAGATCATACCTTTTCTCGTTCACTGCATTCGGTTTCATAATACTAATATATATATATATAAAGACGATAAACTTATAATTAAGGATGAAGGGAATATTTCACGACATAAGTGACACACATATTTCATTGAAATATTAGTATGTGCTTGACCGTGCACACTAATGAGTGTAGTAGTTAGTCAATTAACGGTTTCCATTTTTTTTTTAAACAATTTATTAAAATTTAATCAAGTGCCCCTAGGGTTTAATTTATCCTTTTAGGATTTAGTTTTATCCTTTTAGGATTTAGTTTATTCTTTTAAGATTTAGTTTATCCTCTTAGGATTTAGTTTACCATTAGTTGATCGTTAGTTGACTAACTACTGTACTCATTAGTTTGCACAGTCAAGCACACACTATCATTTATATATATATATATATATAATGAACGTTGCAAATCTTGTATATTACTCTCTAATAAATTTATTAATTCTCTCCATTTATTTATTACATCAACTTGAAAGTTCAACGCATTCCTTCAAATATTCTATTTATACTTAATTAAAGTAAAAGGAAGTCACTTTTTATTTAAATACAATTGTCTAATTTTATTTTGTTTTTTTTTTTCAAGATAACAGACAGTCTTTTTATTTTATTATTATTATTTTTTCCATATAGTTGTGCGATATTCACCCATAACCAGACCCATTTAATTATTTCCGTTGTCATCAAAGGCCCAACGTTGAACACCAAGGCCCGAGTAAAAAAAGCCCAGATCCTGAAGACCCAAATGCCTGAGCTGGGGAGCGTAGGAGTGGGGTGGCCAAGATACGGATAGTTAAGGAGTTTAATACTCTTTTCGTTTGCATGAGTTTAATAAATTTTTTTCATGAGATCAAAATTGGATATTTAATTTCATAGCAAAAATAATAATAATAATTTATGACGTGAAGCAGAAGCCTGAAGAAAAAATCTCACTAGATATAGACTTATAGTAAACTGCCGCGACAAAATATCCACGAACCTTTTTTCTATTTTTAGTTAGTTATCTGTTACCTTAAAACTTAAAGTTCAAACCTTTATATATAAAATGACTCAAGAAGACACGTCCAATCACAGATTCTACTGAATCACAGCACAGCAGGCAAAAAAAGTAGTTCGAGGTTTCCAAACTAAATCTCCCTTCGTAAAACAATGGCTTTGTTACATAAAACAAGAAGTCTTCTTCTTCCACTAAAATTAATACTCGTTCTCGTTTCTGAATCTAGTTCTAGTACTACTGCTGGATTTATGAAGACACGAGGATCCCATTTTGTTCCGAATCGAGCAAAGTTTCACTTCAATGGATTTAATTCCTATTGGCTAAAGTATATAGCAACTGAACTCAGCGAGAGGTACAAAGTTTCTCAAGTATTGAGAGATGCCTCTGCTTCTGGCCTCTCTGTTTGCCGAACTTGGGCTTTTAATTATGGTAATAGGTACAGGGCACTGCAAATGTCCCCTCGTAACTATGTTGAACTTGTGTTTCAGGTATATTTTGTGAATTAATTCTTCGTGAATTAATATTCAAGATATGATTTTATTTACTTATTTTTTTTTAATGAGTGCAGGGGCTGGATTTTGTGATATCTAAAGCAAGAGAGTATGAGATTTATTTGATACTAAGTTTTGTGAACAACTCCAATGACTTTGGTGGGAAACACCAGTACGTACAATGGACTCGAGATGCAGGGGTGAATCTGGACAATGACGACTCTTTCTACACAAATTCGGTTGTCAAACAATATTTCAAGTGTCATATTAGTGTAAGAATCATTGGAACTAATTAATTTCGTTCAATTTCTAATTATGTTCTAATGGAGAGATTAATAAACTAATTATCTTGTGTTTGCAGAGAGTGATAAACCGGTTCAACACCGTTACCAGAATGGTTTACACGGATGATCCGACAATCATGGCATGGGAGCTGATGAATGAGCCCCGGAGTGAGGTTCAATATTACCACAGGAGAACAGTTAATGTGAGTTCCACATGGCTAATTCTTGTCTAGCATTTTTCAACTCTAAATTTATTAAGTGATTAAATTAAATTAATTTCTATCTTTTAGAGCAGATGGATCTTGTTGTTTTATTTTGAATTCGACCCACACAGTAAGAGAGGACGTATTATGTGATTAGATTCAACTTTTCTTTATCAGACTAATATTACGTCATTTGTTACATTAACATTTGCTAAAAGTTAATCCAAATTAATTAAAAATGTTTAGGAATGGACTCAAGAAATGGCGAGATATGTGAAATCATTAGACAACAAACATCTTTTGGAGATTCGATTAGAAGGGTTTTATGGAGATACAATACCCAGAAGGAATTAGTTCAATCCTGGTTACCAAGTTGGAACAGATTTCATTAGCAACAATCTCATCAAGGAAATTGATTTTGCCACTATTCATGCATATCCTGATGAAAGGTAATAATTAAATGATTAAATACATAAAAACACAGTTACATATAACTAATTTAATTAGAAATAACTAATCATGATACCTGTAATTTAGCAATTTGCAGGTTATCAGGGAAAAATAATACTCCCTTCCTCTAGAAATGAATATTTCATATTCTATTTTGGATTGTCCGGAATTAAATGTTTTATTTCCTAAATTAGTAAAAAGTTTATCAAGAAAATGATAATGCAATGTGTTAATGAAACTAAGTCAAACTTTTTTATTAAAATACATGCAAGTCAAATTGAGACATTCAATACTAATTGGAGGGAGTAATAATGGTGCTTATAATGAGATAAAATTCCGGGAAAGATGGATGTGCGATGGAGCAAAACAACGTGGTTTTGCTACAAAAAAAAGGCTTTAAACAATGTCGTTTCGCATCCATCGCACAATGTGATCATGCACATCAGAAAAATCAGATATATAAATATATAAATATATATATATAAATATATATATATATATATATGCTCGCGTCCGTGTGTGTAACATGCTAAACATTTGTTAGTTTAATTGAGTTCAGATGTACTGTTCTTCTGGAATAGTCGATGTCTCGATATGCCCATTTTAAAGTTCCCAATCCATGGTTAATGCTGGATCATTTCTGTATACCGGATCACGTATTGAAGTGTTTTGGAGTTTAAAAAATAAAATATTAAAAAAAAGAGACCGTTGTAATGAGATGATTACATAGATAAATTAGACAATTCATTGGTATCCATTACATGGCCATTGAAATACTAGCTAGGAAGATCAAACTAAAGTACAACTTATCATTTTCAGAGATCCTAACACTGACACTACTTCGCCCTCTTTTTGTAAGAGGCTCCATTCATTTATCTCTATAGATTTATTTTTTAAAATTCTTTTATTCTTGCTTTCCCTTAAAAAGTAGCCAATCTTGATCACTGCGTGTCTGCATCCAATGTGAGATATATATGAGCTCAATTTCAGTTGATCATATGTTCAGGGAAGCCATCTGATGAGACTGTTGGCTAATGATTCTGCTGGTCGAAGGCTCCCGAGATAATACAATCTCATAACCGTCGTTAAATGATTCCATTCCCTCTGCCAAGATTTGCCAAACCAATCCTCCGGCAATCCCTCCGCCCTTTGCAAAACCATAGATATTGCGGTACACTGCATTCATGTAGGAGTCCCTTGCATTTAAAGTATAACCTGGATCTTTACTTGATTTCCCAAACTCCGCGAAGACTATTGGCTTCTTCAGTATATTCTTGGAGTCTGCCAAGTGACTTGTGAACCACCTTCTCATGAATGCCATCTGAGCTTCATCACTCTTACCAGAGAGCCTGTATATATATATGGATGATTTGGGAAACTACAAATTTTCTTTATTTTGAATTAAGAAAAAAAATATGATATATAGATTGAAATTAATTAATTAAAATGAATTGGGAATTAATCTATTATAATTAAGTTACCAAATATCAGGATAGGCATGGATGGTTGAAAAGTCGATCTCCTTGACAAGATGGTTGGTGATGAAGTCAGTCCCAACTTGGTATCCTGGATTGTATTGCTTTCTGTTCGGTAATGAATCTCCATAGAAACCCTCCATCCCAACTGTTAATAGATGCTTTCTATCCAGTGATTTTACATATGGTGCCATCTCTTGAACCCAAGCCTGTCACATATATTTAATTTTCAAGAATTAATGAATTATTTTATCATTAGCAAAGTGAACCTGATCAAATTAACTTTTGTTAAACAATATTAAAAAAATGTGAAAATTAAAAAATTGGTGAAATCTCACATTAACAGTTTTGCCAGAATAATCAACTTGGCAACGAGGTTCATTCATCAGCTCCCATCCCATGATTGTTGGATCGTCTCTGTATGCAACTCTAGTGATTGTATTGATCCTATTCACCACTTTCTGACAACACAAAATATAAACTAATTATCAACTCCATATTAATTTGTACTTGCAATTTTTTTTTTCTTTTTTTAGCACAAATTGATAAATCATTATACCTTAATATGATTCTTGAAATAACCCTTAATGACATGATTAGTGTAAAAATCATCATCATTATTAAAGTGAACTCCAGCATTTCTTGCCCAATTGACATACTGAGGCCTTCCTCCAAAGTCTTTGTAATTGTTGGAAAGAGTTAGGATTAAACGAACACCGTGCCTTTTTGCTTCAGAAACCACAAAGTCAAGTCCCTGATGAAGAATTGATCAAGTATCTTAATTAATTGATTCTCTTTCAATTAAATGTTAATATACAAAACAAAATTTAGTGGAAACTAATTAATTTAACCTGGAAAACACGTTCATCGTAGACTCCGGGGGATATTTGAAGGGCACGATCACCACCATCACTAAACGCCCATGTCCTGCATACAGTGAGACCCGCAGCTGATGCCCCACGAAATACATTGGAAATCTTGAACCTTTGGGTCGGGTCGGATGCAACATGCATCATCCAGTAGGAGTTGAAACCATTGAAAAGAAAAGGAGAGCCATTTAGAACAAAATGGGTTCCTGTAGTGTGAATGAATCCGGAAGAAGCTGATGCTGAAACTGCTCTACTTGCATATTGAAGAAACAAAAGGATATTAATTAAGAAAGCAAATCCTAAACTGACTGATTTTCTATTGATCATCTGTAATGCCATTTTTGATGTTGAGCTGATGTTTCTTGGATGAGTAGAAATGTGTTAGGTTTGAGGGTTATTTATAGTTGGCCAAATGAAAAATATTCCATAAGTTTAGAGTGTGAAAAAGGATTTTTGGTAGAATACAGTTGAAGAGTAGTATATAACTGATTATGACAAAGAGAACATGGGATTGGCGAGGAATCTCATGATGGGATATATAACAGATTTCCCCGAGGATCTGCCACAAAAAGATGCATGGTCGTTATGAACATATACTTATAATCACTGTTTATTTTTCTTTGCATGTAATATTTGATCAACAAGTGAGGCACGAAATCGATTCATATTCAGACACAACTTTATTGATGTACACTTTGTACGTAGTTCTGTAATCAGTTAAAAATGGAGAATATATTGAGATACATAGCTTGCTTTCGTTTCGTGTGTATGTAGTTCAAGAAAAACGGCTTCCGTGTCTGATTCATGAGTTCATGCATGTGGCCGGCCGCCGGAAATGTTCTAGGAGCTGCATTGCGTAAATCATTGGTTTCTTGGGCATAGCTTTCTTCTTTAAATTTCATTAATAGGGAAAGTGCATCATGTATTTATCGGTTCGTCAGCTTTAAAAAGTGACACAGGGTGAGCCTAATCGAGAATGAGTTTAACAGTTGCAGAAGCTGAAGTCTAAGTAAGCAAGTGGGGCTTGTACTAGTGTCAAACCCACTAGTATCCGCTGCCACATATCTCGGGTTCGAACCCTCTTGGGAGCAAGGGAGAGTGCTCCCCCCCCCCTCCCCTCCCCCCAAACCCCCAAAATAAAAAAAGCTGAAGTCAAGTAAAGCCCCAGGGGCAAGGATTACAATTTAGAAAAAGATAAGTACTCTGGATTTGGCTCTCTTATTTCTTAAGGGATGGGCCGACTTTCCGAAACCCTCCAGGGAAATATTATAAGAACGGTATCTTAATCTTAAAGCTGTATTTTATGTAGAAGCAAAAGATTTCATAATTTTCTTTTTCCCTTTTTTTTTTTTCAAAAACAAACTTCGGATAGAACACTATAATTCTTTTATTTGGTAATTTTATTCTTTTATGTAGTTGAAATGTTTAAAAGTCCAAAAAAAAACAAAAAATCAAAAGCTGCACCCATAATAGAATTGCATGGCTGTGGGTTCCACTCTCAACAGTTTCCTCCTGGTCCTGGCACAAGAAGCGGAGTGTTACTTTCCGTGTTTGGCGGTTCTCCTCAATTCCATAAAGTTTCCGTTTTCTGTTCCTCATTAATTCCCTTTACAAGAATTTTTTTTTCCCTTCATATTAAAAATTAAAGGTTTTAAAATGAGCATGTGTTAAAAAATTAAAGATTGAAAAATAAAACATAATTGCTTTTAAGCAGATAATAAATATGAAAATATTATAGAATGAAATAACTATAAAGATAGAAAAGAGGAAGAATGAGAAATTGTAGATGAAATGTAAAGGGGAAGGTGATGCGTATTCAATATGTTCAATGTATATTTTCCAATCTTCCAAGCTCTCGTGTTTTTTGGGTCAGAGGAAGGTATAATTACCTAATGGTTTAAGTATCAATTTGGTTATTAAACTTGTATTTTTTTTTCAATTTAACCATTTTACTTTGTTGGAATAGTCAATTTGACTATTAAATTTCTAATTGAGTCAATTTGACCATTTTACTTTGCGGGAATGGTCAATTTGACTATTGAATTTCTAATTTAAAATTTTGTAAAAAAATGTAAATTTAAAAGGTACAACTTTGGTTTTGAATAAAAAAATATATATTATACATTTATTTCATTCAAAATTTAATGTTCTTATTTTTTTAAGGTTGAACAAAATATTTTACTTTTAAATTTAATTAAAATTTTATTAAAAATAACATTTTCAAGTAAAAAATAAGTTAAATTAAACCTTTTTTTTAAAAAAGATTATAACAAAAGTTAAAATGAGACACAGATGGAATATAGTTATAGGAATATTATTAACTTAAATTAAAAATTGAGTGGTCAAATTAACCATTCCTGTAAAGTAAAATATTTAAATTGACTTAATTAGAAGTTCAATGATCAAATTGATCATTCTTGGAAAGTTTGAAAGCAGAGCAGGAGTATTCATTTCAAATGGGCTTTGATAGATCTTTGAAATTTGAAAGATGCTCAGTCCACTCTCTTTTCGATCCAGTTACGGTTGGAGTAGTAAGCTCATCTAGTTCCCCTGTTTCTCTCTTTCCTGCAGCGATCTCCATCTTCTCCTGTTGCCCCCATACTCAAATCCCTTTTGGTGGATGCCGCTCCGGAATCCCTACCTTTGCAGTCTTCGGCTCGGTTCATTCACTGATGCAAGGAAAGAAGGTTGTAAAATGGTTAAATTGACTCAATTAGAAGTTCAATGGTCAAATTGATCATTCCCGCAAAGTAAAATTAGAAGTTCAATGGTTAAATTGACTCAATTAAAAGTTCAGTGGTTAATTGAAAAAAAGTGCAAGTTTAATGGTCAAATTGATACTTAAGCCATTACCTAATAGTTACGAGAATAAAGACTCTTACAATAAGGACAATTTTTGTGGGATTAGAATATCCACCACAATATGAGGTTACGTGGGATTAAGACATTCACTATAAAATTAATTCATAATAGAAAACTGAATTTTAAGTAGATAAAATATTACTTTTTTTCTATTAGTGTTAGGTTGTTAGCTTAGCATAGTAATAAACATCTTATAAGGTAAAAATATCAAAGAAATTAATAATAGATCACATAAAAGGATAAATATATATATATATATATATATGCCTTACATCGGAATTTTTGATCAAAAAATACAACTAATGATAATTAAAGATCAATGAAAAGGAATTAAAAGTCACGACGTTATTGAAGTATTTTAAAATTATGATCATTGGACCAAGTTTACTAAAACAGTACTTTCTTAAATGGTAAATCAATTTCACCTAACATTAAAAAATCTAAATTCGGGTCATGAAAGTAACAAGATTGGAGTAGAGTTAAATTGCTAATCATATTGAATGTGATCACTAATTAATAAATCCACACAGTTCTACATTTATTAATTTTATGACTGTTATATGCTCGTCATATTATTACATATGCATATATAAACTGCACAATAATGTTGATCGATCATAGGCAAATCAAAGAGAGTTATGTCCAGAAGAATGGATTGCGTGCCTCCCTCAAATTTATATATTTTGTTGAAATTCATGAAGAAATAAACAATGTGAACGGCCATCCTTTTTTGGCAGATAGTAAGGAAATTCTGTTAGATCCCACCATGAAATTTCTCACCAATCACATGTTGCCTTTATCATCATCGATCAACCATATATCCCTGATCAACTGTTTTACCAGAAAGATCACACTAGCTATCTAATGATGAGATACCTTCCTTTTTTCACACTCAAAAAAAGGGTCACTTGAATTTTTTTTCTTTAATTTTCCCAGATTTTATATGCAAAATTCCAATTTCTGGATCAAACCCACTCTTCTCTGAGCCACTATAAATAACCTGGAATCCTAATACATTTGTGTTCATATCCAGATCAACTTGTCATCAAAGCCAATAAAGAAAGTAGCCAGATTAGCAAAATGGCATACTTTAGAATGTTCAGAAGACCAGCCATGAGTTCTGGACTTGCTTTCTTAGCCCTTTTGTTTCTTCAATGTGCAAATAGAGTTTCATCATCACCTTCTGGGTTCGTTCAAACTAGAGGATCCCAGTTTGCCTTAAACGGCTCTCCCTTTCTCTTCAATTGATTCAATGCCTACTGGATGATGCACGTTGCCGCAGACCCAACTCAAAGGTACAAAGTCTGGGACGTATTTCGCGAGGCATCGGCAGCCGGCCTCACTGTTTGCCGGACCTGGGCATTTAGTGATGGTGGTGATCAAGCCCTTCAAATATCTCCCGGAGTCTACGATGAACGAGTTTTTCAGGTTAATATATTAATTATTTAACTTATTATAATTCACTATTTTATTATAATAATTCATTAATTCCACAGCAAAAGTGCTCATGATCGCTTGATCATTTTCCAGGGACTTGATTTTGTGGTTAGTGAAGCAAAAAAGCACGGTGTTCGTTTAATCCTAACTCTTTCCAACAACTATAAAGACTTTGGAGGAAGGCCACAGTATGTGAGTTGGGCAAGAAATGCTGGAGTACAAGTTAATGATGATGATGATTTTTACACTAATAGTGTCATTAAGGGATATTACAAGAATCACGTGGAGGTACGATTCAATTTGCATGAAATATTTAAATTTTTTAAAAAAAATACGATTTCTGACATGTCAACCTTTTGCTATTTTTATCGCAGAAAGTTTTGACTAGAATCAATGCGATTACTAGAGTTGCATACGGAGACGATCCAACTATAATGGGATGGGAGCTGATGAACGAACCTCGTTGTCAAGTAGATTACTCTGGAAAAACCATTAACGTGAGCTTAATCATCTTTAATTAATTATATTTTTTGTTTCATTTTTTTTCCTAGGAAATAAATTAATGAAATTATTGAAAGAAAAATTATTATAAGATCCTAATTAATTATTATCCTATATGTTTAATTTTAGTGTTGGGTTCAAGAGATGGCAACTCATGTGAAATCGCTTGATAACAAGCACCTTTTAGCAATTGGAATGGAGGGTTTCTATGGAGACTCATTACCAGACAGAAAGCTGTACAATCCAGGATACCAAGTGGGGACAGATTTTATTACAAACAATCTCGTCAAAGAGATTGACTTTGCAACCATTCATGTCTATCCCGATATTTGGTAATTAATTATTATTTAATTTCTAATGGATTAAGTTAATTAATTTCCACAATCACACATATTCCCTAATGGAAAATAATATATTCCATGCATGCATGATTCATATATCAACAGGCACTCCGATCAGAACGATGATGCCCAGATGGCATTCGTGAGGAGGTGGCTGATAAGTCACTTGACAGACTCCAAGAATCTACTGAAGAAACCGTTAGTCTTCGCGGAGTTTGGGAAATCAAGTAAAGATCCAGGTTACAGTTTAAATGCAAGGGATTCATACCTGAATGCAGTTTACAACAATATCTACAGTTTTGCAAAAGGTGGAGGGGTTGCCGGAGGATTGGTTTGGCAAATCTTAGCCGAAGGAATGGAATCATTCGACGACGGTTATGAGATTGTGTTGTCTAGAGACCCTTCGACGAGCAGAATCATTAGCCAACAGTCAAAGCAAATGACTTCACTTGAACGTGCCAGCAACAGAAATTAATAATTGACCTCACCATCTCGATCGATCCTTCTGGAATATATTCTGTAGTCAGTTTAAATTTCAGAGAATAATAATATTTATTTAGAATGATGTAATCTCTATCTACAGGCTAGCTAGCTTAAATTCATATGTAATCTCCTTTATATTTATAGGAATGAAAATTTTAGTTTTAAATTCCATATGATGAAGATGATTCTTCTCCAATTACTAATATAGTAACTAAGAGCTTAATTACGAGATTAAACTAGGTCATTTAAAGAGGGAAATGGCCAGTACTTTTCTGCAAAATCATTAGCTAACAAATTAACGATATGTAAGATTCTAATAGCATGTCTGAAAGAAAGGAACAAAAGAATTTGATATTAAGTTCATGGTATGTAGTTGAAACATTTAAGAATTAATGGATAAAAAGAAATACTCCTATTATCATAGAGGTAAAAAATAAAATAAAATAAATATTAATCAAATTTCATATCATAAGTAATACGTTAAAATGTTTTTTTTTTCATAGTCACTAATAAAAGTAGGGAATCTCTCTTAACCCCCCC